>CALNXK010000575.1:2500-110783 GCA_942486035.1 Porites lobata | reverse complement strand
CTTCTTCGTTTTTCTCATTTCTTCCTTGCGCTGCCATAAAGAATCCTTCAACATCGCTGCGGTCCCCTCCATGTTTCTTGTGGGATCCGCGAACTGAAAAGCTGGAGCAGTGCCCTGGGTGGGTCTTGTAACAGAAGAAAATATTCTATTCTGTTGAGTGAAACATATGCGTCATATGTGTCTTGCAAACCACTGGCCAATAAAATTGAACAGGTGACTCTTGATACATAGATGAAAAGAGATAAGCATGAAAACATTAACTGGTGTCAGGTGTTTCCCAGTTAATGCCATTGCGATAACAGACACAAGTGCAGCTATTGGCCCTGAAGCCATGTCCAAGGCAGCAAGGCTTGTCAAAATGATGCTCTTCTTTCGGATAATACTTATCTCACGGCTGAAAAGAAAATATTAAAAGAATTAATGATATTAAAAGATGCGCGTCATTGTTAGCCTGAAAAAACTGCTGACACTTCGCGATACCACTAGTGGTTTTCACGCGAAATAACGTCTTAGAAACAAGCGCATAAATTCTCTACTAATGACTTTTCACTATCCTGGAGCCAGTTTAATAAAACTTTTACAAGTGTAATTGACAAGTATGGCTATTGTTTTTGAGAATGAGAGCAATAGCCACGCGTAAATTACACTTGTAATAGTTCTATGAAATTGACCCTAAGTATGGATAGTGTTTCTGATTTGTCGCGCCGCGTGAAATCTTGCTTCAACAATCAGACACTACCCAGATCTGGGTAGTGACACGTCATCAGTATGGAATTTCTGCGCTCGTTCCTCAGATTTCATTTCTTCGCGGGAAAACCAGTGGTGGGCTCGCGCACGAAATGTCTGCTGTCAGTTCTCAGGCTACTTCATTCTTTATGTTATATACATAGATTTTGCGTAGCATAGAAAGGTCTAATTAGGAACTCATTGTTTTCTTAAGTACGTTGTCTTTTTAGTACAAAAGCCACGTACTTTTGTGTAGAAGATAACCATGCATATTTGTGCATGATTTATGAAGAGACACGGCAAATTCCCTTAAGAGCATTACCTGGTCTGACTTGAAAAAACAAATTTACAAGTTTAAAGGTCTATTGTGTTTTTCCTACCTTCGTGTACTTTTAATGCTCTCTCAGTATTCCTTCTCCCATGCATTTGTTTTGATGGCGCGAATCCCAGAAACTACCTGGTTCATCCACGAGAGCCTCTGGTCAGAAACCCCGGCTGTGCGCAGGCGCAACCTAGAGCCAGCAGCGGACATCAGAGCGTAATATGGAGAAAGACAAGCCAGGAAAATAACGCCCATTAATGACTGCCAGCCGATAAAGTACACCAGCCAGATTGTGACTACGGCGACCTCGAATAATGTAAAACTATTGAGAATAATAACTTGAAAGCCTCCTCTTCTAATCGTTGCACATCGTTTGATAGGAGATCGATCACGTGCCCAGTTGAAAACTTTAGCAAGGCACTCTTCGTGAGAACGAGTGTCTGAAAAGAAATAAACTACCAGACGTTAGCTGATTGTTATAAAGATTGAAAAGATTAGCAATTAAACACTGACGCGTGACAGGAGCCCTGCGCGTGAAAAATTTGTCTTAAAATTCCAATGAAAAAAAATAGAAGTCCGCTGAACAGGGAGGTCGCATGTTCACAACTCAGCCGGATCAACGCTCAGGGGCTTTAAAATGCCTGAGGAGAAAGTGCTGCCTTTGTTATCTGCAAACGGTTCGAGTTACCAGTCTTCTCGGTTAAACCATAAACGATAGGTTCCTCACCACCTTTGCTCATAAAAGATTTTGTGGAATGTAAAAGCCTGGGGCGGCGCTCAAGGGAGTTTTGGGTACCAGTGTCGCCGAGGACTTCAAACAATGACCCTTTTAGCACAAAAATCGTCTTTCCTTCCCTGTTTAAGACAAGAGAGCTCATAAAATGACACTGGCTCATTTCGCGTACAGAATTAGGTTTAAAAAACTGCGATCATAGAATTAGATTTTTGTTGTCGGTGCCACAAATATAGACCGCTCATCGCCAACCTAATTCCCGCTCTTTTAAAAGCTTCGGGGCCAGAAACGACACCCTCTTTAAAACACTAACTCTCTTTAGCGGCACGTACCTGCCAAGACCAAATAAGATAGGGCTCTCCCCCAGGCGCTAAAAACCTTCACACTCTTCTGTAATAGCAGGGGACAGAGGGATGTGAATAAACAAGGAACAGGGAGGGGAGAACGAGCACGCGAAACGGCAAAAATGAAGGATGAGAAAAAAACCTAACTGGAACTTCAGCCCTATCACTAAATTCATTTCCAGCTCTCTACTTTGTTTCCATTTTTTCATTTTCCTGTTCCCCGTGCTAGTTCCAGTCTCCCGGTTCTCGGTTTTAGTAACATATATCCGGGGACGGAATCCCTGGTGGGTGCCGTTGTCGATGTCAAATTCAGATTCATATTTGGGGGGTATTCATAATTTACTACTTCATTGATCGTAAGTAGTCTGGCAAAAAGTCCCCTAAACAAATGTGATTAATAACTTTAAAGAGTCCTTAGGGAAGTGGATAATAAGAAATTTTCAGTTTAGACATCTATAGTTATATACGTACATAAAGGATTTTATGTTCTGTTTATACGTATCATTAGAAGGGGACTGAATAAAGTTTGGTTTCTTGCGGCTAAGGTCGCTGCTGAAGTATTCAAATTAAAGGAAAGGTTTATTCTTGTGGAGGTCGTTGTAGGGAAAAAAATCCAACCTCGTTCCCAGGGCTTTTTTCCTTAGAAGATGGGAAGGGCGGGAATGACTGTCATAGCCTTACCTTGAGGTAAATTAATCCTTTGAGGGCGCTGCTAAATCGAAGTCCCCACACTTCACCTCTGTAGTCAAAGTGGTGCATGGCAAGCGAACCAATCAAAGCATTGATACCCATGCCTAATGCACAACCATACAAAAGATACACCGAGTGTAATTCTGGTGACATCAGAGATACCATAAAAAATCCTAGAAGCAATGGCTGCAGGAGGCGTGACAGAGAATACAAAGCGTAGTTCACGGTTAGAATCAACACTTCCTTGAGAGGAAGCAATTTGAGGACGCTTTTCCAAAGTTTTGGTCGTTTTTTCTTTCCCTTGCACTTGGCTTTTTCCTTGTTCCATTCTTTCTGAAGGTGTTCGATTAGAAAAGAGGACGTGTTTTCTTCCGAAAGAGGCAAAAAGTCACTTTGCTCTATTGGTCGTTCATTGCCTGTCTTGAGCACATTGTTCATCCAATGAAAGAACATGAATGATAGACAGCTGATTTTCTCTGTGTGGTCTTCATCAGGAACCTTCTTGTATCCGTCTCTTGTCATGTTTCAACACTGACTGACCTTAAAAAACACAACAACAAAAACATCTGCAAAATAATAATAATAATAATAAGCCCGACAACCCGGAGGTCAGAGCTTCCGTTGGTTACTGACCAAGCAAAACGGTTTCCTGTGTCCTCAAACGTCCGCATAACTGTTTTTATTATATAATGTACTCACTATCTGTCATCTCATTGGCTAACAGCCAACAGCTAATTTTGGAAATCAGCCTAACCTACAGATTAGTTAGTTACAGATGACTAATCTGTGGGTTGCGTGCCCAATGCATGATTTCTAACAGAAATGTCATTACAGTTTCACTACGAGCTCTCGTCCTGATTATTGCGTTCCATCGTTAGTGGACGGAATGCGTAAACGCAACAGTTTGTACTATGTGTTTATACGTTTTAGCGGACTTGTGCAGGCATAGCCTCAAATGATCTAAATTAGAAAAGTTATAAGAAGTGCAGCCCTGTTTCTCTTGCCCTTGATTAAGTTATACTGCGCCACACGACGACTTATCAACATCACGAGCGTCCCCAAACTCACTACATCTAATAACGTTCGGCGTAACGCAACTGGTCATGGTCTTATGGGAAACGTTAAAATTTAATACAAAATCAGTCTTACTGGCTTATCCTAGCTTATTATGAAGAAAAGGAATAAAGGAAACTAATTTGTGTCATATTTTCTCTTTTTCTTTTTGAAGCGGTCGGTTTTTAGGCTCAATTACCAGCCGCTGTTCGGGAAACGAGCCCGCGCTCCTCCTCCGAAAAGTCTCTTCTCGGGTCTGACCTGAGAGAGCGGTGAAATCTCGGCTCTCTGTGTTACGATCCTGTCTTGATAAAAGAAAATCCTCTTCTGCTCGAAAAATCAGCCAAGGTCGCTTGAAAAAGACATCAAAAACACAAAATATTGCATAAGTTAGTTTACTTTATTCCTTTTCTCTGCAATAAGTTTAAGATAAGGCGATTTGTTTCTTTACGTTTTTCCGTTTCCCGTGTGGGCCATATAAATCGTTAAGTTTTTTGACAATCGCTTCTGACCAACTTCCTTTCGTCAAAATGCTCTACTGTCAACTATCATAAACTTCTGTCTTG
The DNA here is from genome assembly GCA_942486035.1 of Porites lobata. NCBI lineage: Eukaryota > Metazoa > Cnidaria > Anthozoa > Scleractinia > Poritidae > Porites > Porites lobata. The sequence continues at coordinate 106,349 of CALNXK010000575.1, read as the reverse complement.
TTCCAAGAAAAGACCGAAGGGACGACTAGCTTAGTCAGTTAGAGTACGTAACTGAAAAGTGGGAGGTCGCGGGTTCGATTTTCGGGGCCGGACCGATAATAATCAGGGTCTTGAAATAACTGAGAAATTAAGGGCGCTTTCCATTTATCAGAACTGGCTGGCCGGACCATAGCCCGACAAGTCAGTTTGAAAATGAAATAGACTTTTTCCAAGTTTTTTTGCTGAAAAATCATCTCTTTGGTGCATACTATTTAGGATTTGACAGATCTGGCTGGAGAGTTTTGATTAAAAGGGAAATTCCCATTGCGACGGGAATGGTCTTGCCGGTCAGTTCTGACAAATGGAAAGCGCCCTAAGTGAGTGCTTTTGCCCTGCAAATGGCTGAACCTTCGCGCGGCTCGGATGACCATGGAGGATCTCGTCCCCAAAAGAAATGAGAAATGGTTGTTTACCATTTACAAAAAAATTCCAGAAAATCTGGTTGCAAAATAAAGGGAACAAGACCGTTTGGGTCATTCGAGTAGAAATTTTCCGGGAGCAACGGAACTTCTGAAAAGGCAGTCCTGTTTTTCAGGACAGAATGTTCCAAACGGAAATTCGTGTTCCATTTACTTCAAAGCCATCTTTGATACCAGTTTCACGCCTTCGCAGCCGTTTTCGGTAAATGAAACTGATTTGTACAAATGGTAAACTCGAGTTCGCGACGAAATTCACCTTTCCTGAATTTTTGCACCATTTGCCCAAACCGTGAACCAACCTGTTTGCCCAGTATGTAAAAAGCTAAACAACCAGAGTCTTGAAGTAGTACTTTCGTGCTGAATACATTAAGGCACGGTTCAGACGCCGTACTTTTCATGAGCCGAACCTAATTCAAATTTAAAGACCGACCCAAATTATTTGGACCGGCTAAATTGATTTAGACGCCGATCTTAATTTCAGGCGAACTAAATTCAGAGGGAGAAAAATAACCATTGCGGTCAAACTGCTTAGAAAATGGTTATAATAATTTATGCATTAAGTTAGGTACATGAAAAGTTCGGCGTCTGAATCAAAGCCGTTCCAAAGTCGCTCCAAAGGCGAAATTTCCGGCCAGGCTAGGCGAAAAGAACGGCTGAGCGGATCCAAATTGAAACAGGCGTTCCTAATTGATTCAGACCCCGAACTTTTCACTGTACTTAATTTAATGTATTAGGTTCGGCTCATGAAAAGTTCGGCGTCTGAACCGGGCCTAAGACTCAAATAAAGTGAAGGTTTTTTTCGTGTTTCCAAAGGTGATTTACTGCCTTGTTGTTGTTGTTGATGTGAATCTCAACGTCGTTTCGGTGACTACCTATGTCCAGACTCTACACGCCACGCGTTTACCTTCACTATACATTAAATATTTCCATTTGCGAAACTGTAGGCCACTGGTGTAAAACATTTCCTTTGTTTACTTTTGCACCTTGCCAGTGTGCGTATGTCAATTATGTATTTCTTTATATATCGATGCAGTATGAATACTTTACTCCATTTTGATAAAAATTTTGCCTTCCTTTCGCAAGTCGTATTTATGTCGACAGAATACTATCAAAATGTTGCATTCGAAAAACCTTGACTTGGTTCAGTTTGTCCAGTAACTGCTCTGTGACTTAAAATTGACGGGGTTAAATTTAGTTTGGAGATACTTTATTTACAGAGAAGGCCTTTTTTCGTAAAACCCCAGAAAACGAGCCGAACAGCCTATAACCTGTTCTTTCTGCAAAGATTCCAATAGATAGAAGAAATGAAGATTTTAAGAAATTCTGAAAGTGGCATCTTAAACCATCGGTCAAAGCTAGGTAAGGCAAATATTATAAGCGAATAATAATTTTAGCGCTCTTTTGGGGTAACTTACCTGTTTTAATGGGTAGCCAGCAGGCTGTGTGTTAACTTGACGTGTTAGAACAGATTCCACAAAAATATAATTGTATTCTCATGTCCGTAAACCACTCACTGGAAGTCAGAACTTCAACAGGCGATCGACTTCAGTAATAGATTTATTTTATATCTTAATTCATTACTCTTTTGTGTGAATTCGGCATGATACTAAGCCTCACTTAAAATTCCCGCCAGAATTATTTGCATTAATCAATTTAAATTCAAATTTCGAAGTAGACATTCACCAACAAAAATCATTAAAAACCACGCATGCTAACCTAGAGCCTAGGTGCTAAATATGAATTCTCGATCACTGGAAACCTTGACGAGTACGAGTACGAGATTTTCTCTATACTACGTAGTGCTCGCACGTGAACCAGCGACATTTTGGCGGGAAAATGTGGTAGCCGTAGTCATTGATCGGGAAAGCGCGTAACCTCCTTCACTAAAGATAACAGTGCTAACTTTTTATGGTAAAATGAAGCTTTCCGGGAAGTCTATATTTCGAGAATACGCGAAAAAACTTGAAGTCAAATCTCGTCATCGTAGTCGTCCTTGTCCTCAAATCTGAAGGTCTCTTTAACGCGGGGAAACGAATACGACCCAAAGGGGCCATTTGCATGATGGCGTCATTTTACGACTATGACCAGGATCCGGTTCAGCGTTTTGTTTTCTTTGGTACCGAGGCACTGATAACGTATAACAAAAGAAACAATACAACCAAACAATAAAGCCTTTCAGGAGAACTCTATTGTTTGGTTGCATTGTTTCTTTTGTGATGACGGTACCTGCAGAAAGACCTAACATTTGGCGCTCTAATGTGTAATATTTTAAAACATTTTGCGCTTCGTTGCATCAATTCATGCAAAAATCAGTGTAATCAAGCAGTACCGTTTCACCCAGGACTATCTGGAAAAATTATCGCTTGTACTGTTCGACAGAGAGACAATCAGGTACATTTGCTGGATTCAGAGTAGTTCATTTCGTACGATTTAACCTGAACAGTTTTTTGAGATGCAAATTTTTGCGAGAACGACAGTCTGCTTGGACATCGAGGGCGAACCGAGAAGGAGATCACGCGCGAGCGAGCCTTGAAGGTCTTGAAAGACTCTCCGGTTGTTGCACCCCTCCGGCTAGGTGAGAGTCTTGGCTTTTCCCGATTCTTGCTCGAAGACCGTTAATTTTGGTTCGAAAAGTTAACAACAACGACAATAAACAGCGATAAGATTTTCAATGGAGTTCACAGCTATCCGTTTTAAAAGCGGCCAAACATCACAAACAGTTTAGTCGTCGTTAAAAAGAGTTGAACATTTTATGCGTTCGTCGTGAAGAAAGTTTAGTGAGAAAATGTGCAAACGACTTCTTCATTTAGATAGTGTCGAACAATGCTATTTTTAGGTGGTTTTGAACTATATTCTCGTTGGGTGCCCCTGTTATTCCGTGGCTAATTGGACCCCATTTTATCCCTATTTTACCTGAGGAACGGGCGCAGAAATTCCACTGATAGTGATGACGCGTCGCTACCTAGATCTTGGTTGAAGCAATTTTGAACTGACTGGTTGAAATAAATGTTCAGCCAATCAAAAGCACTACCCAGATCTGGGTAGTGACGGGTCATCACTATGGACGAATTTCTGAACTCGTTTCTCATGCTTCATTTTGCGTTGAAACCATCTTAGTGGAAATTCGACTGTTTTCCCCTGCTAAATGAGAGGCGGCTGTATGCACAAACTAGCAATTTCATTAATAACGAGAAAGGACTTTAAATATTCAAACTATATAATTTAACCTTACATTTACTGGACAATATCGCTACCAAGAGACGTAAAACCTTTTTACTGATATTCTCTCTTGTGATGAATGAACCGTGGAACTTGTTGAACTTGCTTTTGACTGCTATAACCCGTTTTTTCATATACCGGTAACTTAAGAAATGTAAGTTCCACAAAACCAGATCAAAAATGTTATGTTCTGTTGGATCTTATGAGTAGCCTTAATCTGTGCATACATTGTAAGGTGTATGGCTACCTTTACAACAAGAACAACACTTTGTCAGAAGCGGATGGTTTCGGATAGTATTTCTAGGTTATTTTTAGTTGTTTAGAAAATATTACAGGTTTAAGTACGAAAGGAAAAATCCACGAAAGCGGGGAAATTATCAGGGTTTACACATTGCATTTGTGTGTAATGGTATAAATTGGCGAGTAATTAAGTTTTATTTTCGACTGGACGTCATCGAACAAATTTTCCCGAAATAATTCTACTACCTTACGTCACATTACTTTACGAGGCCCTATTTTCTATGAATAAAACATATTTTTAGACTGGATGTCATCGTACCACGAACTTTTTCAGAAAATAAATTATCCTATTGCGTGGTGTCCTTTTGATCACATGATTATCCATTGACTATTTATTCAGTTGACTTGACACTCTTTTCATATCATCGTATCAAGGTACGGCTGAGAGAACAATTATTGTAGTGAAACGAATCAGAGATTTCAGGCCTTCGTGAGATTACAGGTAGGCTAAATTAGTCGACTTAAAACGACCAGCTTATTTAAATAAGTGAATGGTTCTCCTTCGGCACACTGTGGCAAAGAATATTGTTCGATGCGATGCTATTCTCAGGGGCACCCAACGGCAATTTTCGGGAAAATATCTGTTCGGAAGACGATTTGAGATCTAGAATTTTCGGAGCATTTGTTGTAAAATTTCTTGCTTGCCTGCCTCTACTAGGATTTTCGAACATCTACAAAATGGTATAATTACCCATTTTTAACGGATTTTGACTCTAAAAAAGGCCACCTAGAATTTTCGGGAGCCTTTTCCTGGCTGAAATTTTCGAGAAGGTAGGTTTTTAGCCCTATAATTTTCGGATCACTAGACTTTCAGCTAGGAAATCCGAACAGATGAAAAGTTTTTAGGAGATAAAAATATGCCTATATTTACCGTTTGAATACTAAAATACGTTCAACAATGCTATGTTAAGTGGTTTTGAACTATATCCTCGTTGGGTGCCCCTGTATTCTGCATCTTAACGAAAATCGACACTATTTAGTAGAGTTTTCGTTAAGTTTCTTGCTCTTTTTTAGCTTTATCATTGACATATATTTTCCATGATTGTATCTATCAGTAGGCTCAGAAACTACAGGCCTGTAAATAATTTCTCGTTTTAGAAAGGAATTATGACCGATCAGGTGACTGTTGTAGTAAGACAAGCCAGAAAATTTGTTTGACTTTGCATATCTTAAACTAACTAATAGTGTTTGATCTGTCTTGTCGTCGTTTCCGATCGCGGTATAATTTTTTTTTTAAAAAAATCAAAAAGTCGCAATTCTTCCGCGGATTTTGGATGAACTTCTGCGGAAACTGTCTGAACTGTTTTTGATCGATAAATCTTGTTCTTGCCTGTTTCACTTCACAGTCAAGGCCTTCTTCGGCGTGATGTTTTCTTTCCCAAAACCCAATGTTGGTTTAGTTTTGGTCTTTCCCCATAAAGTAAAGAAAACAAATCCATGCTGATTGTCCAATTCAATGGGCTCATTCTCGAACAAACAATGTGAAAAGATTCCGCATGACTTGTTAGTTTTTTAGCGCCAAAGCAGTCGGATAAATCCTGAACACAGAATTTTACTCGGATTCAGTTTTTTAGAAGGATTTTCCAAGTCTCAAGACGGACAGCTTCCCACTCAACAATCAGTTCAGCAAATACTACCTTCGCTTATTCCGTGTAAGATAACTTTTTTCTCACTGTATTTCAATTTTTTTTAAATCTTAGTTTAATTGTAGTTTTAATTTCAGCTATCGCGCGTGCGCTCCGCGTTCGAACAAAAACAGTACTTGTTTTACCGAAAGCCATCAAAGATTTCTTAATTAGATAATTAAAACCATTACTTGTGACGTACTACAGTTTATAGAAAGCGATACAATATCAAAACGACCTAAAAATAGCAAAAAGAAGCAATCTCGAATTTAAAAAGAACCAAGCATCTTCAGCTCGAAACCGAAAAAACCGAAATAACCTCAACTTCGGTGAAAACACCTGCAAACAACTAAATATAGTCAGTTGTTTTCAAGCGTGATGGGCTGTTCCAGGCTCTCGGTACAGACAGAGAGAGAAAGAAGAGGGGGAAGTGGGGCGGGGGAAGAGAGAGAGAATTTCTTCGCTGTCCCGTTCTATTTTTGCTCGTCTCGACTAATGAAAGCCACAAGGGTGACCATTCCTCCGGGCACTTTTGCTTTTGCTCACGGTACAAACCCCGATCTGTCTTTTTCCCCGTTTGAGAAGGGAGGGAAAAGAGGGGCATATCACTGGCTCCCCCCCCCACCCCCTTCTACTGGTTGGTCATTTGTAACCCAAGGGTTTGGGGATTTACCATCGTAGACTTTTGGTATATTATATTTTTAACCCATTAGAATGAGAAAGTTTGCGGTATTGCGGTGTTGATAATTTTTCACGTGGACTATTTTGCGGTATTTTGTCATTTTGCGGTACCGGCTAAACATGTAAGATGCTTTTTTATTTGTGTTACAGTGCTGGGCAACCTTATCCACTCTATACTTATTGCGCATGCGCATGCGTATACTTCTACTTTGTTTATTATTGGATTATTGTTCACATAGCTGCTGAATATCTTTCAGTGGAAGCACACGTCATCACGACAGCTACTGCAAATAACGAAGCGAGTTTCTTTTAGAGGGAAATAATGCAATATGCTCCTCAGGGCTGAACTGAGGTGCTGTCACGTGGCAGTGTAATTCCTTGTCACTATTTTTAGAATGTTTATTGATGACACCTCAGAAAAAAAAAGAATTTTAAAAAAAATCATTTCCCTGAATCTGACTATGAGTCAGCTGGCGAAGTTGTATTTGGAAGATTAGTTTGTTATTGCTGGTACACAGGGTGGTATGTTTTGTGGCAACTGCCTGTCATTGGGTTTACTGTGAAAATAGTTTGATGTACTGCTGCATTATATAATAATGCCTCAGTGCTTTTCAAGATCTTCCTGCCTGAAACTGAAAGTATTCTGTTGGATAATGTTCGAAAAGTAGTGTTATGTGTGAATTTGGATTCAGTTTTTTGGAAGGTTTTCCAAGTCTCGAGACGGACAAGCTTCCCACTAAAAATCTAAATCTTAGTTTAATTGTAGTTTTAATTTCAGCTATCGCGCGTGCGCTCCGCGTTCGAACAAAAACAGTACTTGTTTTACCGAAAGCCATCAAAGATTTCTCAGCTAACTAAAACCATTGATTGTGACGTACTACAGTTTATAGAAAGCGATACAATATCAGGGCGACCTAAAAATAGAAAAAAGCCGCAATCTCGAATTTAAAAAGAACCAAGCATCTTCAGCTCGAAACCGAAAAAACCGAAATAACCTCAACTCGAAAACGAAGAATCCTGCAAGCCAAAACCAAAATACCCTCAACTTCGGTGAAAACACCTGTAAACAACTAAATATAGTCAGTTGTTTTCAAGCGTGATGGCCTGTTCCAGGCTCTCGGTATAGAGAGAAAGAGGGAGAGAGAGAGAGAGGGGAGAGGAGAGAGAGAGAGAGAAGAGGGGAAGTGTGGTGGGGGAAGAGAGATAATTTGTTCGCTGTCCCCGTTCTGTTTTTGTTCGTCTTAACTAAATGAAAGCCACAAGGGTGACAATTCCTCCGGGTATCTGTCAGGCACTTTTGCTTTTGCTCACGGTACAAGCCCCGATCTGTTTTTTTTTTTCCCTTTTGAGAAGGGAGGGAAAAGAGGGGCATACAGACATTGGAAGAGGGTGTGATCACTGGCCCACCCTCCCCTTCAAATGGTGGGTCATTTGTAACCCGGGGTTTGGGGATTCACCATCTTAGACTTTTGGTATATTATATTTTTTTAACCCATTACAATGAGAAAGTTTGCGGTATTGCGGTGTTGATAATTTTTCACGTGGACTATTTTGCGGTATTTTGTCATTTTGCGGTATCCGGCTAAACATGTAAGATGCGGTATTTTTAATATTTGGGTCGATTTTTGACTTGGTATAGTCTTATTTGCCGCTTTTCTTTTTTATTGTGTTACAATGCTGGGCAACCTTATCCACTCTATACTTATTGCGCATGCGTTTACTTGTACTTCGTTTATTATTGGATTATTATTCACGTAGCTGCCGAATATCTTTCAGTGGAAAGCAGACGTCATCACGACAGCTATTGCGAATAACTAAGCGAGTTTCTTTTACAGGAAAATAATGCAATATGTTCCTCAGGGCTGAGGTGAGGTACTGTCACGCATTAGTGGCGCGGCAGTGTAATTCCTGGTCACTATTTTTAGAATGTTTATTGATGACAACTCAGAAAAAAAAAAGAATTAAAAAAATCATTGCCCTGAATCTGAATATGAGTAAACTGGTGTGGTTGTTGGAAGGTTAGTTTGTTATTGCTGGCTCACAGGGTGGTGTGCCTGTCATTGGGTTTACTGTGAAAATAGTTTCATGCACTGCTGAATTATGTAGTAATATCTCAGTGCGTTTCAAGATCTTCCTGCCTGAAACTGAAGTATTCTGTTGGATAATGTTCGAAAAGGGTGTTATGTGTGAATTTTTTTAACATTAAGTGGAAAGCACCACGCATGGCAAATTGAGCGATAGTCACCCATGCTAATGCAGGGAGATTGAATTTCATTAATTGATAGCGTTGCTCCATTTTGGTTTTTCACCAGATCATTGCAAACATGACGCAAAGTGGAATCGGAGCAGCAAGTGAGACTGATGTTGCGGCACGTAGTTCAGGGCAATCATTGGACTTTGATGACGACACATTGAAAGGTAAAGACATTCACTACTGTTATTAGTTGATCACCAAAATCATGTACGACTCCCTTTTGGCGTGTTAAACAGAAAATTTAGTCTCATATCACTGTTACTACGTAGTGACCATCTTCACTGACAAAACCTAGTAGGAAATAACCTTGCTTTCTAGAAATAAGTGTCAAGCAAAACTTTGCAAACCTTGGTATTTGACAGCGCTACCCAAATCAAACCCTGACGGGAGGGGTTGGTAACTAGATGGGAGATCAGCAGCCATATTCTGTCCTGAACACTTTCATTCTCTTCCTTCTTCTTTTTTTTTTTTTATTTCGTTTCATTGAACATCCTATTTCTATGACTAATGTCATGGTTTACGCTATTCATAAGGTAACTATTAACACCCAAAGAAATAGCGCTCAGGTTTAACGACATTTCAATCTGCTTCGTTGTCAGCTAAAGCAGAAGTTTACAAGACTAAAGGTAATGAAGCGTACTTGAAGGAAGATTACAGCAACGCCATTTACTTTTATACTGAGGGAATAAAAGTAAACTGCAAGGACCAGGATCTGAAGGCTAAGCTGTACAGCAACAGAGCATATGCAAACCTTCGTTTTGGTGAGACTATAACCAAAATAACTGAGTCTAAAGAAACTAAATCCATCCACAGACTTGATGTGTCTGGCTCAAAAGGTCCGGGGGGGAGCTGCCCTCCCCCTTGCCCCCTCGCTAGCTACGGCTCTGGATTATATACTTAATAATGAACAATTGTGGTTTTAACTTTCAGAATCTAAGCATAAAAAGGTTCAGACAAACGGGTCAAACAATAACGTTCTTGCGGGCGTTGCCTTCCATCATGTTGCCACGCTCCTTTATTCTCCCGCCCTTCCCCTCCCTCGTCGCATGCCTGCCATGCATGCATTAGCTGACACAGTTAAGTGAACTACTCGCGAAAGAAGTTTTCTTTTTCCAGTGTAAATGATTTTTCATCTTGAATTTTTTTAAAATGTAATATCGCACTAATAAAAAGCATTACGCATTATTTTATTAATTCACTCAGGAACCTATGACCCGTATGGGCTCCTGATTCACTACATTCTGTTTTGGACTTGCTTTAACAAGGTCATCTTGTACTTGCCACCTTTTGTTTATCGTACGTGCTTTGAATTCTGATTGGCTCGCTGCGTTTGCTGTGTGTGACATTTTGGCTTTTGTTTTTCAACATTCCTAGGAAATTACATTAATTCACTGGAGGACGCAAAAGTAGCCACGGACATGCGACCACTGTCAGTGAAACCAATAATAGCAGGTAATTCCAAAAGTTTAGTACTTTGTCCTTAAGAATCAACAGAGTTTATGACGTGCTGAAAGTGTTTGAATTTAACCACATTCTAACTCAAAACCGTAACCGGCCTTCTTTGATTATTTACCTTAATTTTTTCAAACTTTTGGAAACTATGCAAGAATGAAATTGAAGCTTAGAATTAGGATCAATAACTGAATTCACAAAGTCACATCATTTCTATCACAGGACTCTCGAGACTACGAAAACAGAACTGACTTGATCAACTGGAAATCAGCAATCACCCTTCATTGTCCTTTTGCGATGTTGACTGATTATGACAGTGGCGGTCATGATCAAGTTTTCTATGTTTAACATTTCAGTTATAATTTTCTGTTTATCCCGCCAAGCGCTTTTTCGATAGAATTGAAGAAAGGGAGCAGGCTTGTGTCGCTGAATATTCTAGGTTTACTGATTTACACTATTTTCACTAATTCAGGAGCGAAAGCTTTAACGAGATTGAATCTGTTTAAGCTGGCGATCACGTGGTGTGATAGAGGATTAGCAGTATCCTTTTGTTCATTTCATTCCTGCATCATGATCAAAAGATAGTTTACCTTTGCTACTTGCTATACTCCTTACTATGTTATGATTAAAGCTCCACATAGAGTATGATTACAAAAAGTCTTTGAAACATGTCTCGCGTTCAAAGCAAAAGCAAATTACATTGCAAATAAAATGTGATTACAAGCCCTCTTTGAAACCTATAAGAGAGAAAGAAGATCCAGGGGACTAGGTTCGAATTTACTCCAACCAAAAGGACATGGAGTATGTCACAGCTTCTAATATTAGCCCTGTTTTAAAACCCAGTCTCACCAGTTACACGATTTACCCTATTTCTCTTCCACCTTTCTATCCCTGAGCTACGCGAGGTTCTGCCAGTTCTTCAATACACGTATTTCTATCCTCAGGGAGTTTTATGAATCGGGTTTCAACACCGTATTGAGTGAACTAGGATTAATTGCCACTGGTATCCTAAAAAGTAAAGTTTGCCTCGTTCAAGGTAGTGTATTATTTGTGGTGTGTTGTTAGCATCTTCGGTCGTTTCAGGGCGATTCTAGACTTTCCAAAAGTCCTTCGTCACTTCGCGGACAAACAAGGCTCGCTCCGCTCGCCAAGAGGTCGACTTGTAGCAAGTCTAGGGCAATTCCAGCGAGTTTCAATTCTGCAGTTCTCTGTAATTGAAACTTCAATTTTTTTTTAATAGTATAAAAGTTGTTAACTAGCCTATTGGCCTGCTAGGCCTCAGCTGACAAACTGCTCCATGAGACAACACCCTGAGGTCGGAAACTCTCTGTAAAGAGTCTTGGCATAGAATGAAAATATTTTTGGTGCGGGCCCCGAAGATTATGTCTACGAATGATATTCAAGTTTGCAAATTCCACAAGGATGATTCGAGTGCTTGTTTATCCTGTGGTTTAAACTCGTCTGTGAACGAGGCTTATCCAGTCGAGGTCGCAGAGAATCTGAGCAGATCTGACATCTCACCCGGATCCACATATTATAAATGCAATAGTTGCAATTTTTCAGGTTTTTCACTAAGTCCAGCACCAAAATCCCCAGACGCAACTCCACAATAATCGGGATAAGACATCGTATCGGGATAAGGCGGGATCGTGAATCAACAATTTGTAACTTGTTACGAGAATTCTTTCAGGACATTTTGGCTTCAGTTCCCCAAGCTAGGGCGACAAATGCTATTGTAGCTTTATTGTTGATCTCTTAAATATGAAAAAAAAGGTACTGCTTACTACGTTATTTGGCGTGAGCGCCGATGTGAATTGAGCCATTGTTTCACATTGCTAGCTTAGGTTATGAATTAGGGATGAGAACAACTCTTTAGGGTTTCTAGACACCTAGGCAAGGTTAGTGTCATTGGAGTTCAAAATTTCTAGAAAGGGATAGTTAGTTACAATATGGCAAGTCATTGATACATAAAAGGAATATCAGGGATCCGAAGATAGAGCCCTGAGGCGCCCCGAAACGTACACAAGTTCTTCCAGATTTGACGCTGGTTATCGCTGTAGTCTTTGTTTTATTAAATTTTCTGTTTCTGAAGAGGTTTAAGTTCGAATACCCTTTTCAGCTTGATAAACAGAATGGTGTTTGTTAAATCCTTTCTCGTTATCTAAGGTGCCAAATGCCGTTGATATGTCGACAAGAGCTCTCAAAGTAAAGTATTGAGAGAATTAGAGACTGTAGCTATAAGTAAACTTATTTGATGCCTTGGAAACTAAAGAAAGCTGGGATACTGTTGAGGCCATTTCAGTGACAGAAGAAAGGAGAAATGGCTTGACTTTGGGTTTTCGTTAGTAACACATAATGTGAAAGTCAGGATCAGACAGGTTAGACCTGATCCTGTAATTAATTACATTCTGATTGTACATGGTGACACCTCCAGCTTCTCTTTATAAGGGGCGTAGCCAGAATAAGTTCCGGAGGTACGCACAATTTTCCCCCTCCCCCAGTAAATCAATAGATCCCTCGTCGTTTCCAAGTTTTCTCTCCATCCAGTTCTTTCTTAACAGTAAGACGTGGGAGAATCATATAGGAGACGGATGTGCATGCAGGCCCATGTTCCTAGGGAAAATGTCAGCTGAAATATGATATTTAGGCGGTTTGAAACAGCTAGAAATGCGTCTAAAATTAGCATTCTTCTTACAGATACTGGGGAAAATTTCAAGTTACTCATGATCAAAAACTTACTTAGCCTTTTTAGCCCCTCATGAGGGTTAGTTTTGTTTAACGGAAATATTGGGAAAATAAATTACCCATCCTACGCTGTCCGATCAGCCTTGACTTTAATTCATAGGAACTCACTGAACAGGTCCACTAGTTGATATTCAGTTAGAACAAACATAAGAAGTACTTAATTTATAATGAAACTTCATACCTTAACAATGTCAAAAGATCGAAACGGAAAACACCACTTTGATGGAGCTCAGAAAGCTGGCAACAGACATGGACAACAAGGTATCTGGGTTTGTTTCTATAATAAGCATTTCGCTTTGATTTAACGATGAAAATAGCTTTTCATGCTGCACTGATATTGCAAGTTGACTCCAATAAAAGCCGAGATTCCATCGGTACCAGAATCCGTCAACTAAGGGCTCCGCCTTTAAAAGCAATTTTACTAACAGTTCGCGTTACGTTTAAATTACCCTGTACTAAGTTCATAAAATGGTTGCTAAGCAATCAACCCATGAAAATCAGGCATTATATTCAATTATTGTTTATTCAAAAAGTTTCTTCTTTTCTGATTGGCTCAAATTCCGCGGCTTATTCTTCATAATCAGCTGGCGTTGACCAAATTTGGAAGAAGTACTACAGCCTAATTGCCAGAAAATAGACTGAAAACCGGGAAGCCTTTGATCGAGATTGTGTTGTTTTGGTGGAGAATTACAAAACGACGGAAACTTTTTCACGTTTCGCAAAGAAAAAATAGCTGAACTATTGCCTAAAATCATAGCAAGAATGGAGAAGATCTGCAGAATTCATGATCTGCAGAACTGAACATCCCTCTATATCCTGAACTTGTCGAGAAACAGGCAACTGAGACAACTGAAGACGGTCCGCCTCGGCTAACCCCCTTCAAATCATACTCAGCTTCATTTAATAATTGTTAATTAACACACTAATCATCCAACAAAGAGGTTCCAAAATTTCGCCCACAGCACGAGGTTTGAATATTGATACAAAACGTACTGGACCCGAAAACTTGGATCAAATTACCAGACACGAGATAGAGACGAGAAACTTTAATTAACGGTATTTCCTCTTTCAGCCCTCTGGGCATTTTCTGTTTTAGTTCTTCTGAACTGGTGGCCAGTCAGGGAGGGAGGTTGCTCATTAGTAATTGGGGTTTAATGAATTACTTTGTTTTTTGGGGGGGAAGGGGCAGGGGAGAAAATTCATAATTCTATATACACTATTCATAGTTTTTTACTGCTAAGAGAATAGGAGAATGAAACACTCGCATAGTAGTTAATTGTCAGTTTATGGGTCGAAAAGCTGAACCGTTTCAATATATATGTATACAGTTAAAATCTCTCAGTTTGTTAAACCGGCGTCTATTACTGACTTGATTCAGTAATATGGTACTCATAAACAAGTATCTCATCGTTATCACAATTTTAAAATGAGAGTCGCCATTGGTGAGAAAAGGTTGACTCTATCGCACCTTTCCTTGTTTGAGTGACTTCGTTGTTTTCGGAAACGTAACTGAGTGATACCATTATTTTTTTCTCGCGTGCCCCGAAATCACTGTGGAGAATGGATTGCCTAAACTTGGTTATTTGCTGATGACTCTTAAATACGATTGAGGGTTTTTTCTTGATATAATAAGACACACGGAATAAAGTCAAAATCACTTCACTCTATGGCACGCTTCGGTAGCCAAACTGATTGTGGCTCCTTTTTCGTGAGACAAAGCTGGCTCGACAGGGCGCAAATTTAGAACGGCTTCAAGTAAAAAATACGTGCTTTTGCTCGTTTGATTCTAATTTTGTAGAAGTAGTTTCAAGGTTATACCAAGAACTAATCTGTAAAAATGTTTCGCGTGCTGTTGCTTGGTTTAAAAGCTGAGCGGGACTCGCGGGTTGAAAACAAAGCGTTTAGTAAGACAATAAAGTGAAAAGGCGCTAATTTGAGCACTTTAAGGAAAATAGCTGGGTGGGTTGGCTTAGTTTTATTTCATCGACGCAGTCGATGTAGAAACTACATGCACTGCGGGGTATAGTAGTGCTTTTTAACCGGCGGGAGTCGAGGTTAACGTTAATTTTTCGTGGTCCTAGTCTAATACGGCTTTCTTTGATAGTGATGTTAAACTTTTCACTTCGGTATTCAACTTTTGCACTGGCTCTTTCTTCAGCTTGTAACATGGAAATCTAGCACGTTCTTTTTAGGTCTTAGCTTTGTCAGTTATTTGAGCCTTAAAACTTGTTTACTCATTTGAAGCGCTGAGATTTCGGGAGGAGCCTTTATAAAAAATAGCCTCACCCCTCTCCTGTTAGATCATTTCTACGGTATATTTTCTTCACACCCTACTCCCCTAAGTCAGCACTTGTTACGCTACGGTGGCTTACGAAGATTTGAATTTCGCGGTCGATGATCTGGCTAGGCATCGGTAATCGCAACCTTTGTTTCTCGAATAATAGAGGCACTTTACCTTAAACAATAAAAAAGACCATAAAAGACGCGAAAGTCTCTCGTCATTGTTAACCCAAAATTGCACATAGTTGACACAGCACGCTTCGTTTGCAAGCCAAAAGCCGGCTAACAAATAACATGTTTTAAAGGCATCTCAACCACTTAGCCGTGAGAAATTTATAACATCTTTGATAGGATAAACATTTTTTGTGCGAAAATATTCGGAATTCTAGCTCAATTGTAGCTAAAATCGGCAAAAAGGCATTAGTGACGCGGCGTTGTAATTCCTTGTCACTATTTTTAGAATGTTTATTGATGACACCTCAGAAAAAAAGAGGATTAAAAAAATCATTACCCTGAATCTGAATATGAGTCAGCTGGTGAAGTTGTACTTGGAAGATTAGTTTGTTATTGCTGGTTCACACTGACAGGGTTTTGTGCAGGGAGTAAGAAGCTAGGGTGTTGAAACGAGCGGGGTCCAGCGATCTATATGTGATGCAAGGGTCTGCGTACTACCAAAGAGACAAAACAAGATGGCGGACATTATACTGGACCGTCAGAGAGATTATTCAGCGAACGTTAGCCATTATTCTGTGGAATTCATTTGCTGCAAGCAATAGCGAAAGAACAAATTATTTTTTCTCTCGTTCGTTTTCTGTTTTGTTCAATTTTTCCACCTCCGTGACCTGTATTAAAATTTCTTGACTTGGTAAGAAAATGCATCACAACTCAGATGATAGCTCTGACATCATTTTTAGACTAATATTATCGGTTCTACTTCAGTTTAATATCAAGTTGTGTAATTCATCATCTGCTATGGCATTTATTTTTTGCTGCCCAGTTTCAAGGCCAGATGATCTGTTTTCACTATTAAAGTTTGGATTTGTTGGTGTACATCAGTATTCTTCTCTAACATACAAATTCAAAAGTATATTGCAAACAAGAAAATTATACAGAATTATGCACAAATGAAATACAAATGGCCTGTAACAGCTATTAAACCATTGAAAAACAAACTTTTTAGTGTGACCAGCAACCCTAGCACACTTGTATACTTCATGCCCAGTATGATTCAATTGCATTCTTGGTTAAATCTGCAGCCAGGCTTAATCAAACTTGATTCAAAAAATACTTTCCTGTTTCCTTGTCTACAATATATAATATTAAGAGAGAGGATATAATGCTAGAAATATTATACAGTAGTACAATCAAAAGATAAGGCACCTCCGGGAAATCAAGTTGGTCCCTATAAGAGTTACACCTGTCCATTAATACAGACATTTTGTGCCAGTCTCAATAGTTTCCATCTGAGAGCTGACGGTAGTTTGTGCAACACCACACTTAAGCCTCTGACGACAAAAATACAAATGTTACACAGTCTTAATTTATTCTACTTGCAATCAAATTAAGACCTCTTCATGTTCTTCTTCAAATTCACGGAATTATAAACTCGTTTATCTTTCAGTGTGTGCCGGGTCTAGTAGTCTTTTCAGGCCGGGCACCCACTGTTGTCCTGCAAAAAACCATAATAACAAACACATTCTATGATTTAATTTTACAGTGGAATCTTTGTGGGGATTTGAAAGCAGATTTCTCCATAGGCTTCATACTGTTTCTGTGCAATACAACCTTTAGATTTATACCGCAGTGAAGCAGAATTTGTTGTTGTTTATGTAAAGACAGTCACACGAGATCATTCGAATGCAATTTTCTAGTAGAGCTTCAAAAATAGTCAGAACCTTCTTGGATCGCGGTTCTGTAAATAAAAGAATATTATTTACCTTCTTAGTGTATATTAAAAAAAGAAAAATCGCTAAATTGGGCAACTGAAATCTTTTATTTTACTAACAAGCTAAACGCCAACGTACAAAACAAAAACCTTGCTATCGCCATTATGAAGTCGTCACTTCAGAAGTAAAAAAACCTTAAAGGTTCATAAAAGTTCACTCTAAAAATTTGCATGCACAAACAAAATTTATAAAACCATAACATATTTTTTTTGTAGCCGTTTATTATCATTTGGTTTTGACTGGCAATATAAAACGCGACCTTCAACCTGTAATATTCGATAGGCAATTTTGATACTACATAAACATAAAAGGCGAAAAAACACCTTAACTTATAAGACTAACTATAAAATATCACCTAAATATTTTCTGTATATCGCATAGAAATACGCCAAATATCAAATCTCATCATAGATTGCAGCGATCTAAAGATATAAAGCAATAAATCCGAACCTACCTCCAGCTAGACCGCGCCATTTTTCTTGCCCTGACAGCGGATCGAGAGCGGAAAGGCCAACTAGTTCCAGTCCTACTCCGCATCACAGCTGAACCAGAGAGCGCGTATGAGCGTTTCAACGCCCTAGCTTCTTACGCCCTGGTTGTGTGTTTCGGGGTAACTGCCTGTCATTGGGTTTACTGTGAAAATAGTTTGATGTACTGCTGCATCATGTAATAATATCTCAGTACGTTTCAAGATCTTCCTGCCTGCAACTGAAGGTATTCTGTTGGATAATGTTCAAAAAGTAGTGTTATGTGTGAATTTTGTTATCATTGAGTGGAAAGCATCACACATGGCATATTGAGCGATAGTCACCCATGCTAATACAGGGCGACAGAATTTCATTAATTGATAGCGTTGTTCCATTTTTGTTTATCACCAGATCATTGCAAACATGACGCAAAGTGGAATCGGAGCAGCAAGTGAGACTGATGTTGCGGCACTTAGTTCAGGGCAATCATTGGACTTTGATGACGACACATTGAAAGGTAAAGACATTCACTACTGTTATTAGTTGATCACCAAAATGAGCTTTGACATAGCAAGGACGAATGAAATTAAAACTATAGACAAGAACATCACGGTGACTGGAAAAGATAAAATAAATGGATGCGCTATTTTAAACGGGTATCATCAGCTACAACAGAATTTAAGCTAATTAAATTGGCTGGAATTGTAAAAGCAATATTTACACAGAACTAGCAAGTAATTGCGTAAGAACCACAAACAGTGGATTAGATTATTCTAGGAGCAGGCTTATCTTGCGATTCACATATGCAGAGAATTAGCTCTTTGTCTGCACGATTCACATATTCCTAGGAGACTCCAAAAAGATCTCAACGCACATCTTATTCAGTTCAATGCTTTCACGTCCCTTTTGTGTAGTATTTTCTAAGGATACAAATCATGTACGACTCCCTTTTTGGGATGTTAAACAGAAAATTTAGTCACATATCACTGTTGCTACGTAGTGACCATCTTCACTTCATGGAATTAAAATAGACTGACAAAACCTAGTAGGAAATAATCTTGCTTTCTAGAAATAAGTGTCAAGCAAAACTTTGCAAACCTTGGTATTGACAGCGCTACCCAAATTAAACCCTGACGGGAGGAGTTGGTAACTAGATGGGAGATCAGCAGCCATATTCTGTCCTGAACCGCATACTTTCATTCTCTTCCTTTTTCTATTTTTTATTTCATTTCATTGAACATCCTATTTCTATAACTAATGTCATGGTTTACGCTATTCATAAGGTAACTATTAACACCCAAAGCAATAGCGCTCAGGTTTAACGACATTTCAATCTGCTTCGTTGTCAGCTATGGCAGAAGTTTACAAGACTGAAGGTAATGAAGCGTACTTAAAGGAAGATTACAGCAACGCCATTTACTTGTATACTGAGGGAATAAAAGTAAACTGCAAGGACCAGGACCTGAAGGCTAAGCTGTACAGCAACAGAGCATATGCAAACCTTCGTATTGGTGAGACTATTTGTACTTTTGCAAAGAGTGATGTGGCAAGGTGGGGGGGGGGGGGTCATGGGAAGGCGGAGTAGCCGAGTGGTAAGACAGAGGTACTGGATTTGAATAAGTAAAAGTTTGTTTGAAATTTCGTAGTCCGCAGAGAAAGGCATTTCTTTAAAAATGTGATGATGACCAAATATTCTATATATTTTTACCGAATTGCTGATCTCGTCAGGGAACTATTTGGGAACTGTCCAATCGAAGTAGATGTCAGTGATTGACACATGATTACAGGGCCGTGGCTAGGTTTTTTGTAACGGGGGGCATTATCGCGAGTACAGAAGGCACGAGGCTTGTGTTGGGGTATGGGAGTATCGTCCCCCAGAAAATTTTCATATTTGAAGGCTCCGAAACGTAATTTTCAGTACTTGTCATGAGATATGTCTCCAAAAAATCGACCTCGAATATGAAAATGGCAAACAATTTTTTCAAGTCACGATATATAACCAAAATAACTGAGTCTAAAGAAAATAGCTCCATCCACAGACTTGATGTGTCTGGCTTAACAGGTCCGGGGGGAGCTGCCCCCCCCCCCTTGCCCCCTCGCTAGCTACGGCTCTAGATTATATACTTAATAATGAACAATTGCGGTTTTAACTTTCAGAATCTAAGTATAAAAAAGGTTCAAACAAACGGGTCGTTCTTGCGGGCGTTCCCTTCCATCATGTTGCCACGCGCCTTTATTCTCCCGCCCTTCCCCTCCCCCATCGCATGCCTGTCATGCATGCATTAGCTGACGCAGTTAAGTGAACTACTCGCGAAAGAAGTTTTCTTTTTCCAGTGTAAATGATTTTTCATCCTGAAGTTTTTTTTTTAAATGTAATGTCTTACTAATAGAAAGCATTACGCATTATCTGATTAATTCACTCAGGAACCTATGATCCGTATGGGCTCCTGATTCACTACATTCTGTTTTGGACTTGCTTTAACAAGGTCATCCTGTACTTGCCACCTTTTGTTTATCGTACGTGCTTTGAATTCTGATTGGCTCGCTGCGTTTGCTGTGTGTGACATTTTTGCTTTTGTTTTTCAACATTCCTAGGAAATTACATTAATTCACTGGAGGACGCAAAAGTAGCCATGGACATGCGACCACTGTCAGTGAAACCAATAATAGCAGGTAATTCCAAAGATTTAGTACTTTGTCCTTAAGAGGCAAAAAGAGTTTATGACGTGCTGAAAGCGTTTGAATTTAACCACATTCTAACTCAAAACCATAACCGGCGTTCTTTGATCATTTACCTTAATTTTTTCAAACTTTTGGAAACTATGCAAGAATAAAATTGAAGCTTAGAATTGGGATCAATAACTGAATTCACAAAGTCACATCATTTCTATCACAGGCCTCTCGAGACTACAAAAACAGAACTGACTTGATCAACTGGAAATCAGCAATCACCCTTCATTGTCCTTTTGCGATGTTGGCTGATTATGACAGTGGCGGTCATGATCAAGTTTTCTATGTTTAACATTTCAGTTATAATTTCTGCTGATCCCTCTAAGCGCTGTTTCGATAGAATGGAAGAAAGGGAGCAGGCTTGTGTCGCTGAATATTCTAGGTTTACTGATTTACACTATTTTCACTAATTCAGGAGCGAAAGTTTTAACAAGATTGAATCTGTTTAAGCTGGCGATCATGTGGTGTGATAGAGGATTAGCAGTATCCTTTTGTTCATTGCATGCCTGCATCATGATCAAAAGATAGTTTACCTTTGCTACTTGTTATACTCCTTACTATGTTATGATTAACGTTCCACATAGAGTACGATTACAAAACGTCTTTGAAACATGTCTCGCGTTCAAAGCAAAAACAAATTACATTGCAAATAAAATGTGATTACAAGCCCTCTTTGAAACCTATAAGAGAGAAAGAAGATCCAGGGGATTAGGTTCGAATTTTCTCCAACCAAAAGGACATGGAGTATGTCTCAGCTTCCAATATTAGAGCCTCAGTGTGTTAAAACCCAGTCTCACCAGTTACACGATTTACCCTATTTCTCTTCCACCTTTCTATCCCTGAGCTACGAGAGGTTCTGCCAGTTCTTCAATACACGTATTTCTAGCCTCAGGGAGTTTTATGAATGGTTTCAACACCGTATTGAGTGAACTAGTATTAATTGCCACTGGTATCCTAAAAGGTAAAATTGGTAATACTCCTCATATTGTAAGCATAATTTACACACAACGACAACAACAACAACTTCTGCAGTTCTGCAGTTGTTCTCTCTAATTGAAACTTCTAGTTTTTTTAATAGTATAAAAGTTGTTAACTGGCCTATTGGCCTGCTAGGCCTCAGCTGACAAACTGTTCCATGGGATAGCACCCTGATATCGGAAACTCTCCGTAAAGAGTCTTGGCATAGAATGGAAATATCAAGATTATGTCTACGAATGATATTCATGTTTGCAAATTCCACAAGGATGATTCGAGTACTTGTTTATCCTGTGGTTTAGACTCGTCTTTGAACGAGGCTTATCCAGTCGAGGTCGCGGAGAATCTGAGCAGATCTGACATTTCGGATCCACATATTATAAATGCAATTGTTACAATTTTTCAGGTTTGTGACTAAGTCCAGCACCAATATCCCCACACGCAACTCCGCAATAATCGGGATAAGACATCATATCGGGATAAGGCGGGATCATGAATCAACAATTTGTAACTTGTTACGAGAATTCTTTCAGGACATTTTGGCTTCAGTTCCCCAAGCTAGGGCCGCAAATGCTATTGTAGCTTTATTGTTGATCTCTTAAATATGAAAAAAAAGGTACTGCTTATTACGTTATTTGGCGTGGGTGCCGATGTGAATTGAGCCATTGTTTCACATTGCTAGCTTAGGTTATGAATAAGGGATGAGAACAACTCTTTAGGGTTTCTAGACGCCTAAGCAAGGTTAGTGTCATTGGAGTTCAAAATTTCTAGAAAGGGATAGTTAGTTACAATATGGCAAGTCATTGATACATAAAAGGAATATCAGGGATCCGAAGATAGAGCCCTGAGGCGCCCCGAAACGTACACAAGTTCTTCCAGATTTGACGCTTGTTATCGCTGTAATCTTTGTTTTTTTAAATTTTCTGTTTCTGAAGAGGTTTAAGTTCGAATACCCTTTTCAGCTTGATAAACAGAATGGTGTTTGTTAAATCCTTTCTCGTTATCTAAGGTGCCAAATGCCGTTGATACGTCGACAAGAGCTCTCAAAGTAAAGTATTGAGAGAATTAGAGACTGTAGCTATAAGTAAACTTATTTGATGCCTTGGAAACTAAAGAAAGCTGGGATACTGTTGAGGCCATTTCAGTGAGAGAAGAAAGAAGAAATGGCTTGACTTTGGGTTTTTGTTAGTAACACATAATGTGAAAGTCAGGATCAGACAGGTTAGACCTGATCCTGTAATTAATTACATTCTGATTGTACATGGTAACACCTCCAGCTCCTCTTTATAAGGGGCGTAGCCAGAATAAGTTCCGGAGGTACGCACAATTTCCCCCCTCCCCCAGTAAATCAATAGATCCCTCGTCGTTTCCAAGTTTGCTCTCTATCCAGTTCTTTCTTAACAGTAAGACGTGGGATGAATCATATAGGAGACGGATGTGCATGCAGGCCCATGTTCCCAGAGAAAATGTCAGCTGAAATATGATATTTAGGCGGTTTGAAACAGCTAGAAATGCGTCTAAAATTAGCATTCTTCTCACAGATCCTGGGGAAAAAAATTTCAAGTTACTCATGATGAACAACTTTCTTAGCCTTTTTAGCCCCTCATGAGGGTTAGTTTTGTTGAACGGAAATATTGGGAAAATAAATTGCCCATCCTACGCTGTCCGATCAGCCTTGACTTTAATTCATAGGAACTCACTGAACAGGTCCACTACTTGATATTCAGTTAGAACAAACATAAGAAGTACTTAATTTATAATGAAACTTCATACCTTAACAATGTCAAAAGATCGAAACGGAAAACACCGGTTTGATGGAGCTCAGAAAGCTGGCAACAGACATGGACAACGAGGTATCTTGGTTTGTTTGTATAATAAGCATTTCGCTTTGATTTAACGATGAAAATAGCTTCTCATGCTGCACTGATATTGCAAACTGACTCTAATAAAAGCCGAGATGCAATCGGTACCACAATCCGTCAACTAAGGGCTCCGCCTTTAAAGCAATTTTACTAACAGTTCGTGTTACGTTCAAATTACCCTGTACTAAGTTCATAAAATGGTTGCTAAGCAATCAACCCAAAAATCAGGAAAATGAGGCATTATATTCAATTATTGTTTATTCAAAAAGTTTCTTCTTTTCTGATTGGCTCAAATCCCGCGGCTTATTCTTCATAATCAGCTGGCGTTGACCAAATTTGGAAGAAGTACTACAGCCTTATTGCCAGTAAATAAACTGCAAATCGGGAAGCCGTTGATCGAGATTGTGTTGTTTTGGTGGAGAATTACAAAACGACGGAACATTTTTCACGTTTCGCAAAGAAAAAAAAAGCTGAACTATTGCCTAAAATCATAGCAAGAATGGAGAATATCTGCAGAACTCATGATCTGCAGAACGAGACATCCTTCTATATACCGAACGTGTCGAGAAACAGGCAACTGAGACAACTGAAGACGCTCCTCCTCGGCTAACACCCTTCAAATCATATTCAGCCTCATTTGATAATTAACAATTAATGAATGAGACTGAGTATCTTATGAAGAATTATGGAGATCGAGGAGGGTGTCATAGGCCGAGGCGGATAACACCCTCCAAGATCTCCATAATTCTTCATACGATATGAAAGCCGAATTCAATAATTGTTTTATTATTCATTCAAAATTATTCCTAGTTTAAAAACATGGCTAAAACATGCTTACCTCCATCGATCCATCGATGTTAAGTTCATTTTCGATAGTGCACGGTCAGGTTTTTCCAGCTCCGCAAATATTCTCTAAATAGCAGATGTCGTCCTTCGAGTTGTCTTCTTGCTGTTCTTGGCATGTTTCTAGCTATTTTTTCGCCTAGTTCTTACTCTTGAAACGAGTGAAATGTCCGCCATTTTTCAAGTTCACAATCAAAACAACTCAACCTCGTCCCCACGTCTTCTCGGTTAACGGTGCCTTAACCTGCGAAAACGCTGACGTCATTTCCTCGTTAAACACACAATTCTTCCAAATTTGGTCATCAGTAACTGGTTATGGTGAATTAAACGTGTGCTTTTAGCCAATCAGAATCGGGAAAATATTTTGAATGAATAATAATTGTTAATTAACACACTAATCATCCAACAAAGAGGTTCCAAAATTTCACCCACAGCACGAGGTTTGAATATTGATACAAAACGTACTGGACCCGAAAACTTGGATCAAATTACCAGACACGAGATAGAGACGAGAGACTTTAATTAACGGTATTTCCTCTTTTCGTCCTCTGGGCATTCTCTGTTTTAGTTCTTCTGAACTGGTGGCCAGTCAGGGAGGGAGGTTGCTCATTAGTAATTGGGGGTTAATGAATTACTCTGTTTTTTGGGGGAGGGGGAGGGGAGAAAAATTCATAATTCTATATACAGTATTCATAGTTTTTTACTGCTAAGAGAATAGGAGAATGAAACACTCACATAGTAGTTAATTATCAGTTTATGGGTCTAAAAGCTGAACCGTTTCAATATGTATACAGTTCAAATCTCTCAGTTTGTTAAACCGGCGTCTATCACTGACTTTATTCAGTAATATGGTACTCATAAACAAGTATCTCATCGTTATCACAATTTTAAAATAAGAGTCGGCATTGGTGTGAAAAGGTTGACTTTGTCGCATTTATCCTTGTTTTCTGTGACTTCATTGTTTTCCGAAACGTAACTGAGTAATACCATTATTTTTTTCTCGCGTGCCCCGAAATCACTGTGGAGAATGGATTGCCTAAACTTGGTTATTTGCTGATGACTCTTAATATAAATACGATTGAGGGTTTTTTCTTGATGTAATACAAGACACACGGAATAAAGTCTAAAATCACTTCACTCTATGGCACGCGTCGGTAGCCAAACTGATTGTCGCACCTTTTTCGTGAGACAAAGCTGGCTCGACAGGGCGCAAATTTACAACGGCTTCAAGTAAAAAATACGTGCTTTTGCTCGTTTGATTCTAATTTTGTAGAAGTAGTTTCAAGGTCATACCAAAACTAATCTGTAAAAATGTTTCGCGTGCTGTTGCTTGGTTTAAAAGCTGAGCGGGACTCGCTGGTTGAAGACAAAGCGTTTAATAAGACAATAACGTGAAAAGGCGCTAATTTGAGCACTTTAGGGAAAATAGCTGGGTGGGTTGGCTTAGTTTTATTTCATCGACGCAGTCGACGTAGAAACTACGTGCACTGCGGGGTCGTGCTTTTTAACGTTCAGATTTTGTTAAGTGGCCCGCCGAAGTTAACGTTAATTTTTCGTAGTCCCAGTCTAATACGGCTTTCTTTGATAGTGATGTTAAACTTTTCACTTCGGTATTCAACTTTTGCACTGGCTCTTTCCTCAGCTTGTAACATGGAAATCTAGCACGTTCTTTTTAGGTCTTCACTTTGTCAGTTATTTGGGCCTTAAAACTTGTTTACTCATTTGAAGCGCTGAGATTTCGGGAGGAGTCTTTATAAAAAATAGCCTCACCCCTCTCCTGCTAGATCATTTCTACGGTATATTTTCTTCACACCCTACTCCCCTAAGTCAGCACTTGTTACGCTACGGTGGCTTACGAAGATTTAAATTTCGCTGTCGATGATCTGGCTACGCATCGGTAATCGCAACCTTTGTTTCTCGAATAATAGAGGCACTTTACCTTAAACAATAAAAAAGACCATAAAAGGTGCGAAAGTCTCTGTCATTGTTAACCCCAAATTACACATAGTTGACACAGCGCGCTTCGTTTGCAAGCCAAAAGCCGGCTAACAAATAACATGTTTTAACGGCATCTCAACCACTTAGCCGTGAGAAATTGACAACATCTTTGATAGGACAAACATTTTTTGTGCGAAAATATTCGGAATTCTAGCTCAATTGTGGCTAAAATCGGCAAAAAGGCGTGCATTACGGAGATCCGTCTAGTTCGACGGTTTCGTTGTAACTGAGCTTCCTGATAATTCGCCCCATGATCCTTTGCGAACTGCTGTCCAATTTCCTCTGATCCATTTCTAACTCTGAACGCTATTCTCATAGTGTGTCGATCATTCAACATGTCTGTAAGCGTTCAACTATTTTTTTTTAATGTAAGTCTAGACGATAAGATGTAAGCGACCAAAGTTTCGCTCCCCGTTGCATCCTGGGTAGATCGACGAAATGTTGGTTCTGTTATTGACGAACGTTTTGATCAGCCGAATTTTAAAGCGCATAAGAACTTGGAAAGTGTTCTTGTAAAAACTTTCTTAATGACGACGATTTTTCTTTTCAAATTAAGTTAATAAAAGAAAATCATGCAGAAGACATCAAGTACTATTATCTTCTTCCCCAGTTGGAGATATTCAAGGTTCTGATGAAGGGCAAACAAATCGAAAGTTTTTCAGATATTTTACAGTAAATGAAGTGAATAGGCAGCAGAGCCTTGCTTGAGCGTGCCATGATTGTTGTGGTTGTACAAATCTGCAAACTAGCTTCTCCACGTCAATCCAGCCGCTGCAGCCCGGGGGGGGGGTGACTCCGCATATGAAAGGGGTGGTGATGCTCGTCGTCTCGCTTAGGGGTGTCGTCTCGCTTAGGGTGTTCTGGGCAAAACCCCATCATATTTAGCCGTGAAGGTCCCGTTTAGGGTTGCACGCGAAAAAATATAAAAATATATATATTGTCTGTGTCTTAACATGGTGTCTTTTAGGGGTCAAGAAAAGTTTGGGCCACGCCCAGATTGGTCTCCTTTAGGGGTTTAAATCAAAATTTCTGACGAACATCCCCACCCCTTTCATATGCGGATTTCCCCCCCCCCGGGCGCTGCAGCAACAGGCGAAAGATCATTTTAGTTTTCTGTGGCGCGCGGAGTCAAAACCTGACTGCGAGCTAAGATGACCCAGCAGAGATTTAAGATTGGTGTAATCTTAATTATTTATAAGACAAAAACTGACACTGTGTGACTTGCTGATGTGGCTAAAGAATTTGTCAGTCGAAATTATAACTGCAAACGTAACTTTGGAACATTTATATACTGACGCTGATTAGCCTCCATCATATAGTCAGCTAACTGGACTAACATATGATGGACCCGACAAGGGCCAACGCGAAACCTTTAAGGCTTATTTCTTTTTCTCGACATTTTGTTAATTCTGTTTGGTGAAATCCAGTTTAAATGGTAAAAGAATATAAATTTAAGGATTGGCCTTAATATTATTTGAATCTTCTGTCACATTAAATGAACGCCATATATTTTAATTAAGTTTAAATTTACGTTTTTGTGTAGATATACGCGTTTCTGGTGATTTTAGGGGCTCTAAATTTCAAAATTTTCCGGGGGAACATACCCCGGACCCCCTTAGATATACTCGCGCCTTCGACGCTCGTTCTGCCCCACCAATCCAAAATACGCTCCGCGGTCCCTGTACATCCTCCGTAAACAAGCGTTTACACTTACACACACACACCAAATCATACACCCTTGCACGTAACTAGCTATAGTTGATTAATTTAGACCACTTCTCTGATGTCTATATATTTTTCTACTTCTATCTTCTCCTAATTAAAGAGCTAGCCAGGTAGAAAATCTTAAAACCGTGGATTTTAACACCATGCAATGCCTTAGAGTACAGAAGCTTTTGCCGATGAGAATTAAATATTTGAGTAAAAGAAGACCAGTTTTTCATTACACCATTCATAATTTGATTTTTGCAAAGAGTTAGAGATTGTTTAGAAAATGACTGATTCAAAGAGAAATCTAAGACGAAAAGGAAAAAGCAAAGGAACAAGACCGAAATACATTCTTGTATTTAATCCTATTTCTTAGGCGGCACGTGTAATGCCTTTTTTCTCAAACTCATTAATAATTCATAAAGAAAACTCAAAGGAAATTAATGTTTAATGAGTGTTTGGATATCGGATGAAAAACTGCTCATTTTTGCATCCTTAATTTCTCCTGGAAAAATGATTTTGTTTGAGAAGAAATATCAAACATTCGACACAGTGTTTCATCACCAGATGAAACACCTCGAAGTTCGTCAAAAATACTCCGCTACGCGTCGTATTTTCAACTCTCTTCTCGGTGTTTCATCTGGTGATGAAACACTGCGTCTCATGTTTGATATATTACTTGAAACATGAATTTCATGCTTACCTTCTCAGATAACCACTGAGTTAAAAATTTACCTCCTTGGAAAACAAATAAAACAGATATCACAAATTTCATGAAGCTAATTTCTTCACTTCTTCTTCAATCCATTTTGTTGGCAACAATGGCCAAAGCGTACATAGTATTTTCCTGAAATTTTATCTCAAATAATTATACTGTTTTCTCGAAGAGCTGTAGATTAGTTGTGAACGTAAGTATTACATGTAAAATCTTGGACGACATTCTTATTTCTTCAAGGCTAGTAGCTCGAGTTTAGGTTAGTCTTTGCATAGGAAGACATTGCCATTTTCCAAAACAACCTACAGGAGTATCAATATTAAAATAAAAGTATAAAAAGATATCAGGAGGATTTTCAGGTTAAGGACATTTATTATTTTAAAAGCTTTTTAAAGGACAGAGATATAACTGATTTTACATAGGATAAAACACTCTTATTTTTGCTGTTTTTAGTCATGCGGTGGAGGTAAAAGTAAACATGAGCAACCCGACAGCACTTCCCGCGTAAAGGATTGCTTGTGCAATAATCACCTTGGAATGAAAGCTTTAAAAGGCGGTGATTATAAAACAGCCCGATATAACTTCGAGTTGGCATTAAAGGAAGCCAGAGAGATCGGAAATAAAGATTCTGAAGGAACTGCATATAACAACCTTGGCGGTGCCTACCGCCATCTCGGTGATTTGCAGAAAGCAATCGAGTGTTTTCAGCTGAGTCTAAGTATCGCAGAAAAGACTGGAAACAAAAATTCTGAAGGAACTGCATATAAAAACCTTGGCGATGCCTACCGTCATCTCGGTGATTTGCAGAAAGCAATCGAGTGTTTTCAGCTGAGTCTAAGTATCGCAGAAAAGAATGGAAACAAAAATTCTGAAGGAAGAGCATATAACAACCTTGGCGCTACCTACCGCGATCTCGGTGATTTGCAGAAAGCAATCGAGTGTTTTCAGCTGAGTCTAAGTATCGCAGAAAAGACTGGAAACAAAGATTCTGAAGGAACTGCATATAAAAACCTTGGCGATGCCTACCGTCATCTCGGTGATTTGCAGAAAGCAATCGAGTGTTTTCAGCTGAGTCTAAGTATCGCAGAAAAGACTGGAAACAAAAATTCTGAAGGAAGAGCATATAACAACCTTGGCCGTGCCTACCGTCATCTCGGTGATTTGCAGAAAGCAATCGAATGTTTTCAGCTGAGTCTAAGTATCGCAGAAAAGACTGGAAACAAAAATTCTGAAGGAAGAGCATATAACAACCTTGGCCGTGCCTACCGTCATCTCGGTGATTTGCACAAAGCAATCGAGTGTTTTCAGCTGTGTCTAAGTATCTCAGAAAAGACTGGAAACAAAAATTCTGAAGGAACTGCATATAAAAGCCTTGGCGGTGCCTACCGTCATCTCGGTGATTTGCAGAAAGCAATCGAGTTTTTTCAGCTGAGTCTAAGTATCGCAGAAAAGACTGGAAACAAACATTCTGAAGGAACTGCATATAACAACCTTGGCGGTGCCTACCGCGATCTCGGTGATTTGCAGAAAGCAATCGAGTGTTTTCAGCTGAGTCTAAGTATCTTAGAAAAGACTGGAAACAAAAATTCTGAAGGAG
Source organism: Porites lobata (assembly GCA_942486035.1). Classification (NCBI taxonomy): domain Eukaryota; kingdom Metazoa; phylum Cnidaria; class Anthozoa; order Scleractinia; family Poritidae; genus Porites; species Porites lobata. The sequence goes on along the minus strand of CALNXK010000575.1, from coordinate 76,495 downwards.
CTGCATATAACAGCCTTGGCGGTGCCTATCACGATCTCGGTGATTTGCAGACAGCAATCGAGTTTTATAAGCTGAGTCTAAGTATCGCAGAAAAGACTGGAAACAAAAATTCTGAACTATGTGCATATAACAACCTTGCCAATAGTTTTCTGTGTTGTAGAGACGTCATTAAAGCCGAGGAGTGTGCTAAATCCTGTATAAAACTGGTCGAGGAAATGAGGGATCTCCTGCCCGGGAAAGACGAGTGGAAAATCAGTTTTCGGAATGTACGTGACAACTGTTATACTCTTTTAAGGAGAATTCAATCACAACAAGGTAGAACCCTTGAGGCACTTTTCACCGCTGAGGCAGGACGAGCACAAGCTCTCATGGATCTCATGGAATCACGATATTGCGTCAGGGAATCAATTCCACCGTCGTCAAAACAGCAGATGGAACAAATAATGACAATTTCAGGACTTGTTTCTTCACCTACGATTTTTGTAGCAGAAGATGAAAAACTGGTGAGTTTGTGGTTACTGCTTAAGGGACAGCAGTGTCATTTTATCCAAAAGGAGATCAGTGTTGACTTAAAATCACTAATTCAGGAAACGTACCAAAAGATTGGTGTCAAGGATCGCTCTCGGGATGAGCCAAAAGATGAGAGAGAGAGAGAGAGTGTTGCTCTTAAAACATTGCATGACGTGGTTATCTTTCCATTTTCACACTTGATAAAAGGTGACGAACTCATCATTGTCCCTGACCGCTCATCATTCTTGATTCCTTATGTTGCCCTTGTGGACCAGAATTCCAGGTATTTGTCTGAAACGATGAGAATTCGATTGGTTCCATCACTAAGAAGCTTGAGGCTGCTGGCAGAGTGTCCGGAGGACCGCCATAGTACATCTGGTGCACTGCTTGTTGGTAATCCGTGGGTGGAAACTGTACGCATCAAAGGGTCCAAATTCCAACCGCTTCCGGGTGCTGAGAAAGAGGTACAAATGATTGGACAGATTCTTAACATTGAACCTCTCATTGGTAGGAACGCTACAAAAGAACAAGTTTTGAGTAGGCTCAACTCAGTTTCCTTAGTACACATTGCAGCTCATGGTTGTGCAGAAAACGGAGAAATTATTTTGTCTCCTAATCTTGCTTGTGCTAAAAAGCCGAAAGAGGAGGACTTTCGTTTGACAATGAGAGATGTTTTGGATGTACAATTGCGCGCCAAGCTTGTTGTCTTAAGCTGCTGTTTCAGTGCACGAGGGGAGATCAAAGCCGAAGGCGTGGTTGGAATTGCACGTGCCTTTTTAGGAGCCGGTGCACGTTCTGTTATCGCGTCACTGTGGGCGCTCAGCGACGAAGAGACTTTGGAGTTTATGAGACATTTTTACCGACACTTGGTAGCGGGGCAAAGTGCAAGTAAGTCCCTTCATCATGCCATGGATTGTATGCGGAAGATTCAAGAATTCAATGCCGTGAAGTACTGGGCGCCATTCGTGCTGATTGGGGATGACGTGACAATGAAATTAGGCCAATGAAAGGTGAGTTGCTCAGTTTAAAAAAACAAAAATCAAAAATAGATTTTTTCATTAGCGTTAAATTCAGCACGTGCGAAGTTCGAGTTTTGAAACGGAACTTAAATTTCTACAACGACAGAAAAAGAGTAAATTAAAGCAGGGACGACAGATTGAAAAACACGTTGTGCAGAGTAAAAAGAAACCAACACAGGATAAAAGGATCATCCTCATTTGAACTGTCAGACACACATGAGGTCAGTTTTTAGTTGCAGGCCAGAAATAAGTCAATCGATCAATCAATAGATCGATCAATCCGTAGTTTGAAAAGTTCTGATGCCACGAATCTATGGTTAACACAACAGAGCAAAGACCGACAGTTTATAATTGTTAGTTTTTTTTGTATTTCCCTCTATAACAATTAGCATTTTTTACGTCTGCGCGATGTAAGCGTACTATTTGGGTGTCCGGCCTGGATACTTCCTGAGACAGTTAGCTGTTGTTATCCCTATTTCAGACTTGAAACTCTGTTTTATTCAAGCAGGAGGCGTAACCTGCTGTTTCTATACCGTACACCCAGTGTGCACCGGCCTGGAAAGCGTATAAGATTCAGACCCTGGTGTTACCTTATTTGAGACCTGTTTGTATAAGTGTGCACCGGCCTGGAAAGCTTGTATAAGAGTAGCCTTCCCCCTTGAGACAGTTACCTGGTGTTACCTTATTTGAGACCTGAAAATCTGTTTCTATACCGGAGGCGTAGCTACCTTTTCGCCAGTGTGCACCGGCCTGTAAAGCTTGTATAAGAGTAGCCCTCCCCCTCCCACTCCTCCCTACGCAGGAAAATTCCCCACCTGGTCATAGCTGGTCTTCTCGCTTATTAGCAAGAGAGGATAAAGGGGACAGAGAAGGCGTCCCCCATACACACCCTATTCCATACGGAATTCCTCTCGAGTTATTTTTAGAATCAAGATAAAGCTACCTCGCGCGCTGCGTGGATGTTTCGTGGAGGTTTCGCAAGACTAAACGCCGTGCAAAACATGTCGGGCGAAAGGCAATGAAAGCGTAAGGAGATCGAGGGCATTTCTGAATATTGAAGCGAAATGAGTAGGCGCTAACCTGGGAAAAGGGAATCGCTGGACTCTTTGACAACCCCTGAAATCAGTTTAACTCGAAGTTGTCGTATCCTCAGTGCTTTAATAAAATGAGAAATTTCGCCGGTCTTTTGAAACCGGTCGTTTGTACAATAAAGCAAGTAGGACGCCAAGTGTTGTTTTTGTTGAATAATAAAAGACTAATAAAAGAATAAATATCAAACCAGAAATTGCTCTCTTCCGAACTGTAATTTATAAAAGATCCTGAGACAATATTTAGTGTGTTAAGGATTTCCCTGCTGTACTGTTAGCTCAATACAAGAGAGGAAGGGCGATTCTTTTTTAATTTCCATTTCGCTGACACAGCCTTAGCAGAAATCTCTCTGTAGTCGTTTTCGTCGACAAAACGAATAGCAATATCGTTCTCCGCGTCTTCCGCCATTTTGTTCTACGTCAATTCGTGAAGGACGCGTGCCTCCGAGCGTGGGTCATCCACGCGGAACACATTCGCGCTATGTGATTAGCTGTTGTCTTATCCCCCTTGGGAACTGTGGTCTTAAAAATAACTCGAGACTAATTACCTATGGAATAGGGTGTGTATGGGGGATGCTTTCTCTGTCCCCTTTATCCTCTCTTGTTATTAGTTAACTTGATAAAAATTACAGAAATTAGCTGGTCTGTTGCTTTCTTTCACTGCAGGAGCCAACAAACGATATAGAAGGACTTCTGAAATCTAGGAAAGCTGTAGGATCCTGCATCTCCATCAAGTCGCTCTGGCCGTACTTACCAGCGGGAATTGATTACGGATTTATTTACAGTGAAGAGAGGTAGACCATGAGTACAGTCCCTTATTTTCCCAAGGGATAGTAGAGCAAACAAAATAATTAAGCGGGCGTTTATGAAAAACACAGCCCTCGAGTAAGGCGACCTTTCCCCACTGGCCGCGCGCCTTCCTCGTGGGTGGCAATTTTCACTGCCATTCGGGTACTAACTCCATCTACTTCCCCCAAGGCAAATAAGTGACCACTCATTGTCTAGAAGAACACTTCAAAAATCAATCATCAAGAGACGGGAAAACACGAAACGACAACGAGCACTGCATAAAACAAAAAAGTTTTGGTCCAAATAGACGACGGAGCCACCTAGACACTTGTGGAAAACTTCAACAAGTACTCGCTCAAAACCCGCTGTGCAAGGGTTTCTGGGAACAGGTTTCAGTCATTCCGTGGACGAACCTTTTATAGACTTCAAGGAAAAAGTTGGTTTATTTGCGTGAACTTGCATTTGGCCGGATATACCATATACACTGTAAATAGAAATTATATACCGTAACATCCCGTTTCTACGTGTTCAGAGAAATTGGTTACTGGTTTAAACTTTTACAACAACAAAAACGAAAACAACATTAGCTTTATTTACATGCCTATAAGTTCTAACAGTACAGTTGCAAATTAAAGTTTTTAAAATTAAAACAAGAAGAAACAATAAAGCAACAAAGAGATAACAATTAAGTTACATCAGACTCAAATGGTAATAAATCAGTACAAAAATATAATCGTGATAATGCAAACTTCGTCCATTGATTTTTATTAAAACCGCAAAGAGGACAAAATAATCTTGTGATTTGGTAAATTCTGCAACTTTCGATCATCCTTTTCTTTCCTTTCAGTTACCTTGGTTTTATCTTTTAAGTAAGGGAAAAATATCGTTCTTAAAATTGTTAAAAAATTCTAGCAGGTTTCTTTGAGTGTTGAAATATGTATTTGTTTGACAATGCAACGCTTGAACCTACGCGGTCCGGGATGTAATAGTTTTCTTTGTTATTAATACAAGGAAGAATTCGTTAATATCAATAATACGAGGAGGATTCAAGTTCAGCCCTACATGTAATATTTGATCAATTTTTGCTTGTTTTGAGACAGCGAAAAATCAACTCAGTACACGACATAATAGATTCAAAAAGGTTAGAATCCAAGCCCAATAAATGTCTTTAAATCCTGTGTGGGCTGTAAATTATAACAGGCCCTATACGGGCTAAGATGTCAGTGCTCAGCGCTTGAGATACTTCTCTTTTTAATGAATTCTCCCACCGATTTGTTATCAAAGCTACGGAACAGTTTGGCCACCTCCCCCTCTCCCCCCTACATCCGTCTTGTGAGCGATGTAAATAAATAACTTTAATTAACATAACCTTTAGATGCATAGAAGATGTAAATATCAGAAATTTTCTTTATTCACGTTCGTACTAGAGGCAATGTGTAAAAATAAATGATTGATTTAATTTGAAGGCGACAAATGGAAATAAATTACTTTAATTAACATAACCTTTAGATGTATAGATAAAAGATGTAAATATCAGAAATTTTCTTGATTCACGTTCGTACTGGACGCAATGTGTAAAAATAAATGATTGATTTAATTTGAAGGCGACACAAACTGGTGTCTGTTTATTTAATAACCATCCGGTGCTTCCCTTCTGCGTATAAAGTGTTTCTTTAGCCTTCGTGACAGGCGCACGTGAAATATAGAGGCAAATATGAACGGCAGCGCTATCTTCGTGCGAGGAGAAAGAACGCTACCTCTCTCTTCGCGTTCTCATCTCCCTCGCGCATCACTTGACGCGCACCCATATTTCGCGCACGCCTACCCCGCAGAAAAAGAGCAAACATTGGGGGTGGTCACGGGAACGTTGCTTGGCAAAGTGCGTCACCTATGTCCAAGAATGTACGCGGCTATAGTCTCAATAAGCACTTGATATATGGCTGGGCTGTTGTCATTTTGATCTTTGAGATCTTGCCTTTTTCATTTACATATGATTTGCTGGAATTCTTATTTGCCAAAATTTATGTATGCATTTCGATGAACTGGTATTCATAGGAACGCTATGTGACGGCTATTACAAAAATCTTGCATCTCCCAAGGATTCGATCCTGCATCACTGAATTAATCAGTAAATATTTACAAGTGTTCCTTTTATTTCCAGACTCTAAAGCAATAGCTACACTTGTAAATTAAACTTGTAAATTTAACGATGAATATATTTCAACGACGACTTTGGCTAAACTTATCTAAAGAAAACCTCAGTGCTCCTCCTTAAAATTCTACGAATGAAAAGTTTAGAAAAATTCTCATTTTGAACCTCTGACGTTTAAAAACGGTTTGGACAAAAATCTCAGGGGGAAAAAACAGTGAAACTTCAACCTTGATCCATGGTTTTCACATCCCCCACGGACTTGAACTGATTGTTGCTGAGTCGACTCTCGTTTCTTTCCTGTCAAATGATTACGTCAAGTTGAAACTATCACGTGATCTTAATAAAACACAAGCCTTTCTTTGCGATCTTCACAGCTTTCTTTAATTCTGCTTTATTTGACTTCCGATCCTTCTGAAGTCTAAAAAAAGAGATACCAACATTAAAGATTTATACGATGATAACAGTTTTTCGTCCGCAACGTGAACGCTTTAAGGCCTTCGTGACACGTTCCTCCCTCGAGATAGCCTGCGTGGAAATTATATGCTAGATAGAACGAGGCGCACCCCGTCCGTTGCGCCTATTATATTACTTCCAAGCGCCTGTCGCGCACGCAGGTTAGATGAAGCCCTATAAGCCATGAGTAGGTTGTTAGTTAATGGAGCAAACGTGCGCGGCCTTCTGTGCAGAAGATTTCGAGTTCGATTTCCAGGTGGGACCTTAATCCTTGTTTCGCCTTTTACTCTTTTCCTTGTAGCTTTTTAAAAGTAGCTTTTAACACCAGTAAAAAGGAGAACTGATGGAGAGAAGGAGGTAAAACGAGCGCAAAGTCTGCCTCATCTGTGTCAGTCAAATGTGCAGTATTACGGGTTCATTTCCGACGTAAAATAAAGATCTTTATCGTTACCTTGCTGCTATCCAGTAACCCTCAGGGTTTAAGAAAGGTGATTTTTGTCGGGGAAACTTAGTGAAACACTCCTGGACTTAGTAACTGACTAATGCCTATCAAACAATTAAACTGGTAGCAGGATTATCGCGCGACCAAAGAACTTGAACGGCGTCTAAACATTGTAATAACTAACTGGCTCAAGATTCCATTTTAAAGTAGCTAGGTAGGATGTACGATATCTAAAATTGCATAAAATAACAACTTGCCTTGTGACGAGAGATAAATCCCCGCAACCAAACATCACAAAAAACAAAGTGTCTTTCGGTAGGGCCTGGTGAATTTGTAGGATTTTAGAGTCTACCGACTTTAGCACTTCCTGTTGATAAAAACAAAACAACTTCACAAATGTGACGCCCAAGGTGCTTTGCTTAAGTCAAGAACCTCAGAACAATCGTGACCAAAGTTCTAACAACTGTTTGAAGTAAATGTTTCCAAACTGCATATCCTATATTAGCCTACGAATACAGCTCTACAGGGAGACACAAAATTGTTAAAGACACTGCCGTCACTTGAAGTCGATATTTCAAAAAAATAAAATAACCTGGAAACCATCTCCCACCCCCTCTCCCCACCAAAAAATCCTTTAACACTTTTTGACAAGCAGTCCAGTCATTTTTATAAAGACATTTCTTTTCCCCTAGCCTATAAAACTAAACAAGGACTTATTTCAATAAGTTACCTTCCATCTTTGATCTTCTTCTCCCTTATCGTTACACGTTTCCCCTGCGAAAATAAGAGACAAAAGTCACCTATGTCCAATACTCTCGACCAGATTCCAGTGGACAAAACCTGGAGTCCGACGGAGTCTAGTCGAAAAATGAAACCGGAAGTTCAGTAGATTCCACTAGAGTTACCGGAAGTTTAGTCATGAGATGAAACCGGAAGTGTAAACAATACTTAGAGGAGGGTTGGAAAGTCGTCCGACGGAGTCCATCGGATCCATTGGAAACACATCGATTCCGATGGAATCTCAGGAAGTCTAGTCGTGCCATGAGTCAAAACAAGCACACTGCACGTGTAACATAACTCGTTCTTTAAGCCCTAAGTCGAAAATGGCAAGCCTAACAGGCAACAGAACTCGTTCTTAAAGCCATGAGTCGAAACAAGCACGGACGTCGGTACACATAAGTCGTTCTTATTAAAAGCGATGAGTCAAAACAAGCACGCTACACAAAAAATATAACTCGTTCTTAAAGCAATGATCCGAAACGAGCACGCTACGCGAATGGCATAACTCGTTCTTAAAGCCACGAATCAGTCTGATACGTTTTAAAGAACGTAATAAAGGTTCCGTCTGCAATTATAATGCCGCTGACCTTTGAGGAACATTTCAGGTTGATGTAAATGAGCCCACAGTAGATCTGCGGTTTTGACTAGCTCCACCGCCTGGGACACCACCTAGAAATAAGAACAATGGTCATTGGTGGCCTAATAAGCGCCTACAAATGCTAACACATAGGGGCTTTCACATTCGATCGGTTTAAAACATTTAGATGAAGATTACTTACTTCATCGATGAGTGGATTTTGTTTTCTTTGGCGACCATTTCGAATTTTTCGGTCAGATGGTGCGAGATCTGGAGCCATGAAATATCGGGGGTCTGGGACAGTCGAAAAAGTCTCGGAAGATCCAATCGCTTGCCGAGTGTGAAGCGACATATTATAAGAGATACGAGCGGCTCCGAAGATTTCTTGGTTGCAGATCTCGCACCAGCAGACCGCAAAGTTCAAAATGGCCGTAAAAGAAAGCAAATTTCTACTATCGATATTAAAGTAAATGATCATTATTCTAACAACGTTTTTCTTCGAATAAGCGCTCGCGCGCACATTGAAAATTTCGGAGCATAGGATGGGAGTTTTTAAAAAGGAGTGCGTTTAATCGAGGAGGGCATTGGTTATCAAGCGTACTGACGCCCATTACACAAAGGGGGCGAGGCGGAGCTTATTTGATATTTCGGCCTAGGGGGAGAGCGCTTATTAAAGGAAATACGGTATTATAACCTTATTGGATGTGAGAGCCTCCTGTGGCTAAAGCTCAGACCCAATTTTATTTTTCACCAAACGAAAAAGTTTCAAAAACTCCCCAGGTAAGGTCAATTTTCTTCTAATAAAACTGAAACAAAACAAAACAAAGTAGATAAAATGAATCGAAATCGACATTTCGGCTGGTTACACTGGCCTTCTCCATCCCATTTGCTTATTCTCCTTTTTTGGTTTCCAACCTGTCGATGACTCGAACCCTCGATAACTGGAACTTTATTCGATTTCTCTTTAAGGCTCGAGTAACCGGGAGTTGACTGTAGAGCATTTTCATTCACGTGGTCAGCAGCTTTGCAAATTTATCAGAACAAATTAAAGACGGTTTTTACATAAGACAAAGGTTCAACTCCCACAGGAGGACTGGTTTGAGACCCCAACATGGCAGCTGTTTTAAAGTTTTGGTACAGCAATATTGCTGACGTGACTTCAGGTGAAACCGCTTTACAGAAGTCTTCCTTTTCCTGAAAAAGGCGAGTTAAAAGAGCCGACTGGGTTTATGACTGATCCCCAAAAAAGTAGAGAAACAATTTTTAATTACAAACTGACTGTAAAAATATATATAGTCAACTCTCTCTTAAGACGGACATTTTTGGGGCCAGCTCTAAGTGTCCGTCTTATAGAGAGTCAAATAAAAGGAGTCAAGAAAGGCAGGGACCAACTTTATAGGTGTCCGTTTTACAAAGGTGTCTGTCTTATAGGGGTGGTCGACTGAATGCCTTAAACGTGTTAACGTGGTAAAACAAGGAAATATGTTTTTAATTTGACCCAATTACACTAGAAACGTCTGGAGTCAACATGCATGTTTTCAGTGACATCATCCCCGCCAATGAAAGGTGGCATGCCAGGACAAATATTTTTGGTGCTTTTGAAATATAATGATTAACCCAAAGGACTTTAGTATTTTGACTCCACTACACAACATCAACAGACAAAACGTAATGGCAAATAAGTTTATTTTGAGACGGCTTGGCGAGAACCAACCCTACAAAGTATTTATGTAAATACAATAATAGGTGAATACTGGTGAATACCTAATGTACAACACTTGTAAACTAGCTTTCACAAAAAGATAAAACTCGTGCGACAAATGGTCGCTCTTGACCTGAATCTCCCATTTAAGCAGGCAGGCTTAGTGCCAGGTAGGCTGCCAGTCATTCTGGGGAAACTAATTAATAAAACTCAGACAACGCATAACTGGCACACGGAACACGGTAGTAGCACAGAGGCTAAACAAAAAGAAAAAACTCCTCACAACTGGTCGATCTCGACCTGAATCCCCCAAATAAGCACACAGGCTTAGTGCCAGTTAGGCTGGGGAAACTAATTAATAAAACTCAGACAACGCATAACTGGCACAAGGAACACGGTAGGAGCACAGAGGCTAAGCAAAAAGAAAAAACTGCTACAACTGGTCGATCTCGACCTGAATCCCCCAAATAAGCACACAGGCTTAGTGCCAGTTAGGCTGCCAGTTAGGCTGGAGAAACTAATTAATAAAACTCAGACAACGCATAACTGGCACGAGGAACACGGTAGGAGCACAGAGGCTAAGCAAAAAGAAAAAACTGCTACAACTGGTCGATCTCGACCTGAATCCCCCAAATAAGCACACAGGCTTAGTGCCAGTTAGGCTGCCAGTTAGGCTGGAGAAACCTCAGACAACGCATAACTGGCACGAGGAACACGGTAGGAGCACAGAGGCTAAGCAAAAAGAAAAACTGCTAATATCTCGACCTGAATCCCCAAATAAGCACACAGGCTTAGTGCCAGTTAGGCTGGAGAAACTGACAACGCATAACTGGCACGAGGAACACGGTAGGAGCACAGAGGCTAAGCAAAAAGAAAAAACTGCTACAACTGGTCGATCTCGACCTGAATCCCCCAAATAAGCACACAGGCTTAGTGCCAGTTAGACCGGAGAAATATAACAAAACTGTGATCAACGTATAACTGGGACCGGGAACACTTCAGGAGCACAGAGGCTGAGTGCCAGGAAAACTGGGAATTATCTCCACTAATGTACCCAACAAGGCACGTAGCCCAATAACCAGTAAGACTGCCATAAAAGGCTAGGGCGGGACATTGAGGGTAAACAATGAATAACGACCCTGGCTAGAGGTCTGTAACATTGCCTGCAACCTAACTGCGTCAAACGAGACTTACGTCGCCTCCTAAAGAGCGGTTCCGGGACAGCTGGCCTAAGCATACATGGAAACTAAATATATCAAGTGAAGGAGCAGGTGCAAAACTGAGATAACTAGTGTACAAGTACATAAAATAAGAAACGGGAAAAAGGCTGAAAACTAGCAGAGCTGAGCTACCGCTTACAAACTGAAGTAAATGCGGTCAGACGGAGGCCAGAAAAAACCTGCCCAAAAAAACCCCGAAGGGAAAAAATGCGGGCAGGAAATCTGGGTAGGAACCAAGGCTCAAGCTCAAAGCCCTTCCTACGGGACTTTACAATGTAATCGAGAATATGTTGCTCCTAAAAATAAATAAAACAAAAATTTAAGAAAAACCAAGGAGAGGTTGGTTCGTAAGCCTAGATGACGAACACGTGATATACGCAGCCTTATATACCCCCGATATGGCTACCCATGGTGCACCCGGCCTAGTACCCAGGCCCTGTTGTATCTCGTGCCGTCAAAATATTTATTTCTGCCTTCTTCGCGGGCTCATTCGTCAGAAATAACATATTTTGACTCCACTACACAACATCAACAGACAAAACGTAATGGCAAATAAGTTTATTTTGAGACGGCTTGGCGAGAACCAACCCTACAAAGTACGTAGAGTGACAAAGTCTTGGGCGAAATGACAAATGAAAGCTCCTAGAGCCCAAGAAACTTGGAAACTGAAAGCCTTTTTTCTAGGTCATCATCGGTAGGCGTCCTTGGCTAGAACGGACTTTCAGCGGCCGAGCCACTGAAACACACTGTCACAAACCCCATTATAAGCAGCGAAGGTGGCCCCTCACGAACGCAAGGAATATAAACCAAAAGTGGAAGAGTCAACCCCGACAATTCTCAGGTCCTTGCGAAAAGCCTCTCTAATTGTGGTATAGCTGATAGGCTCGTTCTGGGAAACTAACTAAAAAGAGTTGTTCCCGCGAAACATGGGGCAAAAATGAGATCCCCGGAGCAAAAGGGGATGGAAAAAAGAGCAAGGTACCTCTTTAGAAGCTTGACAGGACAAGCAGGGCCAAACATTTCCGAAAAAATCACTTCGAGTCATCGTCCTTACAAAGTTGGTCGTTCTTGCTTTTGAGAACCTTAATGATCATGAAACCCTCATGAAAGAAAATATAATACCCCCTAATTATGGAGACCTCATCAAACCTAAAATCGTTTTGAAAACACACCTAGCCCCTTCAATAATCGAGTTATCCCTGGGAGAGGGGATACCCGCCATGGTATGAACCCATTTAATACCATAAACATCCGAGTCTACGACGCACGGGGAGTGCGACTCTTCAATGAGGTGTTGCAAATACAAGGCAACATGGCAGGGACTGGCAGGACAGGCCCAGGAATGAAGCTTACTGGCAGCAAAACATTTTTACTTGCGAGAAGCACGAAGGTACACCACTGTCGTACTAACTGCCTTTGAGGAGAGAACCGTCGATTGCATTGTAGACTGTCTGTCAGCCTCAGGGTTCAACCCTCTGGTGGGAAATTCTGGGGCCCGCGCTAGAAACCAGAGCGGAATATATCTGAAAAGTAATCGAAAATACAAAAGAAAATGTGAGGATCACGCAATAAAAAAGAAAAAACACCGGAAAAGGGAAGTGGGGGGGTCAAAAGGCTACATGCAAAAACCTAATGAGTCCAAACCTAAAGGTACGCATAACACGCGTGTAGAGGCACAGGCAACACTTTCCGTCAGGCGGCGTAGAGCAGAAGCCCGCCAGGGACGAGGGAGGTGTGGGGCGCCGAAAATAAACGCGAAGCGCTATGACGCCAAAAAATAAAGGCCTGGTTCTGAAAAGGGAATTACGGACCTTCCCTGGAACAAATAATCCCTGGAACTTAAGCAATAAAACCCAGTCCACAACAAAACTATTCCAATGCACTCCATCTCTAGTAGAAACATTTCAGAAAATAGCTGACTTCCATACGTGAGGAATAAGGGCTCCCGTGAGCGCGCAGAGCCCAATGTGTCTGATATACATGACTCTGACAATGAGGCAAACAGGTGGGCCAAGCTAGTTGTTGTCCTATCCCCAATTTTGAGCGAAGGCATAAACAGCCTAACAGCCTGGCTGAAAAAATAGAGAGTTAAGCCAAGGCAACTCGCCGTTGTAACTACAGACGAACCTGTCAATAATGTAAGGACCTAAGAGGTGAATTAGCCCTAGCAAAACAAAATCGTTGAGGCCGTAACCATCGAAGTCAACAAGCTTGCAGATACAGACCGCACTAGCGTTCAGGTCCCTAGGGATCCACTTGACCTCGAACGAAATACAATGATGGGAGCAAATTTGAAAAGCAACTAGAGCTAAATTCTTTGAGATCGCATTTCCTGCTGCCGTCGTGGAGAATGGATTCGACGTTCTGGTTGTCAGAATACCAAAAAACCTTGGAATTAGATGAAGGGCTCGCGAAGGCTAGTAAGGCAAGACAAACCGCTTTGAGCTCTCTTCAAGTCGATCTACGAACACTTTCCGACCAATTCCGATAAAAAATCAACTCAGGGTCAGACTCCACTTAAACGCCGCAGGCTGAATCGGAAGCATCGGAGAAGCCGGAGCTTACTCTCACTGGAAGCGAACTGGAACCCCTCGATAAATTTTGCCGTAGAGAGGCTAACATAATTCGACCAAAATTCAATTTCATACAAAGAATCAACGGACAGGAAAACCTAGCTATCCCAGGAAACAGCTGAGTAAACAACTGAGAAAAGAAATCGGGCCATAATGCACGCGACGGATCCCACGCTACTCGAGAGGGAAATACTATGGGCGGCTACACACGGGACGCGTAGAACGTGGACTGTGGTGGACGACTAATATGAAGACAAAGCCGCCAGGTCGCGAGATAATCTAGCAATGCGTTCATCCGTGGCTCTAATACTTCCATCTAGAGTGTTATGTTGAGATGAACGCGAAGCCACTAGAAAATTCGAACGGGCTCCCACAGGACTTTTCCTCATAGGAATTCGAACAAAGCGAGACTAAAGCAAATCGGCATGGACAGCCCGCAAACTGTAAATTAAGGCCTGAACGCGATAGGCTCCCCCTCCTATAGCTAGACCATAGTCAAGAAAAATGGCAATAGGGATACCTTGGCTTCTTCTAGATTTCTGAAGCGGTTTGAGGGAGGCTGACAAGAACCCAAAGGGAAGCGCGCAAAGTAGAAAATACCTAAAAACCCAGGTGCCGAGATCCCAGGTGAACGCAAGGAAATACTGGTGATCAGGGAAAATTACGATAACCGCACTAGAGGTAAAATATGAATAAATAAAAACCCATATCAAAAATATAAGTGGCCATGGACAAGTCTTCGCACTTGAATTTCTGTTTGAAGAAAAAAGTGCAAACGTGCCTAAAATCCAGGATTAACCTTTGTTAGCCGGAGCGGCGCGTCAAACAGAAAGCGGGTAAATGATATTGGAATGCAAAAACTTTTAAAAGGAGGTTGAGGCTGGGAAGCTCATTAACAGCTACGGACAAAAAGAACTGTAAACACGTGCAGAGGCATTGTAGGATTTGTAAAAAAACATAAAAAGCTGGAAGAAGGGAATTTGTAACTAAGACTAAAAACATTCAAAATGAACAGAGAAACTAGCAAAGTATGCCAGAAATAGATAACTGTGAAAAATCTTCCCCAAACTGAAGGCAGAATAGAAATATCAACGGTACACTCAGAGCTCTAAACCGCGCCTAAAACTAGCGGGGTGAACGTCAGAAGAAACTGGTATAATAGCGAGACAATCCTGATCCATATTACGGCTTGCCGCCTAAAAAATTCAGTACTAAATTAGAATAGACTGCACCTGATTGTTGTCCTTCATCTAGCCATTTGGGAGTTTGGGATGTTTGGCTCGTCCATCGTCGGGTAACAGGAACGCTTTCCACGGGCAAAACAGGTCCCGACACTGGGTCGTCGAGAAGGCGAAAATTAAAACAGGAACGTTTGACATGAGGCTGGGGTTGCATATGTGAAGTTGAGGTGGACGCCGGCGTTCCCACTGGCGAGGATCTGTTTTTGAGTGGTCTTCTTCTTCTTACGGGCCTAATACGCGACACGGCCGCAAAATTCTGCACTGTGGATCCTTTAAAACTGGTTTTCGTTGGCCTTCTTCTTGAACTTACGTGGTTCGTTATACTTTAGTTTCTTAATTTCCTTCATCTGCTGCTCGGCCAAATATTCATTAGCGCGCTTGATTTGACCAACGGTTTCTGTTAACAAAACTTTAAACGAGTCCATTAACTGTTTGTTATTCTCCTCAATGAGATCCGACACTTCGTCTTTGCTGACGGATATAACGCAAGAAAGAGCCGATAAGAACGTTAAGAAAAACCAAGGAGAGGTTGGTTCGTAAGCCTAGATGACGAACACGTGATATACGCAGCCTTATATACCCCCGATATGGCTACCCATGGTGCACCCGGCCTAGTACCCAGGCCCTGTTGTATCTCGTGCCGTCAAAATATTTATTTCTGCCTTCTTCGCGGGCTCATTCGTCAGAAATAACATTTTTAAGCAGCGACGTTACCTCGTGATCTGAAGTACATGAAACGGCGTGTCTTGCACCACTACAAAATTTTCTTAACACTCCTGGGGAGTCAAGCATGGCTCCTACGAATAGTACAAGATCATGATAATAGGATTAGTCTCCAATCATCTTGAGTCATCGTGGGTCACGACGACTCACAACGACAGTCTCCAGTCGCTATGAGACGTCGGTTGAGTTGGTTTGCCTCAAATCACTGGGCATAGATTGAAAAATTAGATCTCGGGATCTTCTCTTGGGAGAGTAATCAGTCTTAATTCTTCTACCACGTAAACGCTTTGTTTGGTGCAACAAGCTTATCCAAAAACACTTAAACACTTGCTAAAAACAACTAAATAAGCTCCGTGGGTGGGAGATTCCTGCCAGCGAGTTTCTGCTTGTATAGTTTTTTCATTACAAACGCCAAACAACAAAGAAACAACCAACCAAAAAGCAATAAATAAAGAGTGCGGCCTTCGGTGAAGAAGTAATTTGCTGTATACCAACTGAGTTACAGTCAAACCAAGAAAACTGTGAGAGCCGAGAGCTAAAAAGGTGGATTCTATTCAGCTCTTTTTCCAACTCGACGAACTCGCGCGGAAACGGCTGCCACGCAGGTCAACTGTAAGGTGAACGGATCACCGTCAGAGTGATTTTAAACTTGAAGTATCCAGCGTTACACCTTCGCCAGAGAGAATCCAGGGATAATCATATCTAATGAAAAAGTTCACGTATTTTCAGTTTCAGGTTTAGATGCGCATGAAGATGTTTGGTCCATCGTGAACGATGATGATCCATTTCAGTTGAGCATAGTTAACAATTATTGAATGCGCTTTTTCTTTCAGAATAATCAAAATCGAGGTAAGTTTTGTCAACCGAGGCCAAAGACTTACAACACTTACCGAGTCCTTGATTATACCGGATTTCACAGAAGCCGAATCTAATCAAAATTGTCCTGAAGAAAATAACGACAAACACAGCGCACCAAGGAACATAGTTTGAAATTGCAGGTGGAAATCGTGCATTGCGCGCGCACGAAACTAATCTGTACTTTGTGCTTATTACCAAAATTAACGGTAGGATCTTAGCCAATAAGACAGTTTAGTGAGTACAATGTATAATAACAATAATAGTAACAATAATGATAATAATATAAATTATAGGAAAAATGTCTAATATACCTATCCTTCCTTTGCGAGCGATCCTCTCAAATAACCTGTTGATAAATATCACGGAATAAGAGAAACGATGACTTAAGTTATGTATTCATCATTTCTTGTATTAACTCTCACCATCTGTCTAAAGAAAACGAAAGAGATGCCAATGCACCAATTACTAGTCCCTTGAAGCAACCTTTATACATGCGATTTTTTTCTGCGCTGTAGCGGCGCCTGAGGCGAGGGAGACAGTATTCTTCATCCCCCGCTGTGACTGGCAACAGATCCGTCTTCATACATTTATTATTTGTAAAAACTCCAAAATGGTTTTACTCCAAAGAAGGGCTTGGCAAGTGATAAAAATAAAAGTAAAGGAATAAAAAAAGCGATCAAAAAAGCCCATTCTATGACGATTAGCTGATCAGCTTTGTTTCAAGCCTGTAGGATACTGTTAACATGAACCACCCTTGTCTGAGATATGATTTGCTTTCCTGAAAAACAATTGCAAGATAAAGCCTACACCAAAAATCCAAAATGTTAATGCCGAGAGTGATCGTCTTTTAAAAAACCTGTTATAAAAAACAAAGAGCTTTGTCTCATGAATTGAGCTTCATAAGCACGTGTTTACGGGCCGGGTCTCCTTTTTTAACAAATAACTGATGGAATTATCTTTACGTGAATATTTTGAACTAAGTTTGCATACCCTTCTTTATTCATTGACGGTTTTCCAAAGTTTGGACCTAAAAACAAACAAACAAGGAATAACGTTAACAAGGCAAGGAAAAAATAGTAGAATTAAGAAAACAAGAAACGCTTTGTCAGGCGTAACTTCCCTCGAGGCCTCTCAAGCAAATCTGGTATGTCCACTCGACGACTGATGAAAAAACTAAACTAAAGCATTAGTCTTCTACATTTCTACTACTCACATTCGAGCCACTATTCTTACTGCATAATTAATTAGCTCGTCGCAAGAATTCTGTATCATCTTGCGCATTTCCTCGGGATCGCCCATGCTCGCAGCGGTTTTATTGCTTTGCACCCCTCGACTATAAATTTGGCCACTCTGTCTGAAAAATGGTCATTTTTAATGATCGTGCTCCGGGACCACGATCAATTTTCGCGATCTAAACCCACTCCACTTCCTGGTGGCCATTGAGAACTTCAACGTTTGGGAATTAGCGTAGTATAATACTACACCTGCTCTAAAAGATGGATTTTTGAGTCTTGTAACACACAGCGCGGAGTCAGAAATCTGTTCTCTTGTGAAAATAAAGTAAACAAATTTACCATTTTTAATTTTCAGTTGAACCAACTCCATGCAAGCTTTAGCATCTTCGATTGAACAATGGCCATCTGATCCACTTTGAATCTTTTTACTGTACATAGAAAAAAGTTTCCATTACATCGCAAGAAACACAGAAGTGCAGGTCAAAGATTACAAATGAATATTGTCACTAAACAAACTGGGAATTACTAAGATGCCCTTGCGAAAATGTGGAAAGTACGCACGCGATTGAACACTTACTTCAAAAACTGTTTAGTGAGACATTTGAGTGAAGATTTAAATAAAGGACCACTACTACTGTCATATAAGACTGAAGTGTCAATCACACGTCTGTGATGCAGCTAGAAAGAAATAAATATAAGGTAAACATTAGAGAAATACAATGATTTGTATACAATCAGAGAATATCTTGACAGATGAAATAAAAATACCTTAAAGATTGAAGGTTTCAAGGGTATTTTGTTACTAGGGAAATTAGACGCATCTTACATAAGTTGCGTTTTAGGAATCCAAAACGAATGGATAAAGAGAGAAACCTTTCTTGGTGGAATAATGGTCACGTTTTTTATTTTCTTTCAAAACGCCAGACAACAGTTGACACTAACCTGTGAAACAAACTCACCTTCAAGGCTCGCAGATCATTTTCCAAGGAATGTCCGATCAAAATTGCATCATGCGGCAGAATATCGATTAAACATTTTTGGACATCATCCAATGTTGTAGTAACATTTTCAAGTGTCTTCTTTGTTATGCCACTAAACCTTCACAAAAAAAGGGGGAGACGCAAGTAAGTATCTATACCCTTAACTTGAAGATCTTCGAGGATTTCCCGTAAGACTGATGGATTTTGTGCTGTTGCTCTTTTTGCGTAATTTTCTATAGCCTGCGTAGCAGGCGTCGAAAGGGGTAGCGGGTAGGGGATAGGGAGGAAGGGAAAAAGGGGAGGGGGATTGGGGAGAGGGGGAGGGGACGCCTGCTCTAAGAACCCCCTTTTGTTCATATCTGCGACGCTGGCGTCCGCAAATTCCTGATTGGCTGAGCCGTAATGAGTAACATATTGAAATGCGCGTTTCACAAATCAACAAACAGTCGAGATGGCAGCGGTAGACGTGGATGTCACGTCGTAGAGAGTGCTTTGAGAGATGTGAATTTATCTAGTGGTAAAGAAACTGTTTTAAAACCAGAGCAAGAATCAGCAGTAAAGGCTCTTTTAGCCGACAGAGATGTTCTGGCGGTTTTGCGGACCGGATACGGCAAGAGTTTAATTTACTAGCCTGCGTGGCAGGCGTTTGAAAGGGAAGGGAAAGGGAGTTTTGGGCGGGAGAGAAACGCGAGGGGCGCGCGAGGAGGGAGGGAGGGAAACGCCTGCCAGGAGACCATTGTGTTTCTCGTTTTTAACATCCACCAGGCGAATGTTAAAATCCTGATTGGTCTGTCTTCAAAACATGTCAATCACAGCCTTAATACCTTAATCCGATTGGCTGAAATCAACATCACGCTACTGAGTAACTTAATCGATCTTTCAGTAATCATTTAAAAATATGTTGTTAGTGAGGCGTGATGAGATTTCTGTATGGAATTCATCGTTTTAGAACGATTAGAAACTGAAGGCATCTATTTCAGCTTGAAAGGAGAATAGAAGAAAGCAGTTAAAAGACTCGTATGAAGGAAAAGACCTGTCAGCTAGATGAGTTTTGCTGACTGGTTTTGAGAAGTCTTGTCTCCCAACGGCTTGTTTTACTCACTAGAAGAAAGAAAGAAAGAAAAAATGCTGCCTGTGTGCTTGTTATCTGCTCTTTGACCTCAAACGCCTACCACGCAGGCTACGCTTTACCAACGACCAGATTGTTGAGGACGAAGCGATCTATAATCGTTAGCGATTTTCAGTTTGAGGACTTCTTCTTGCTGGTTATAGACGTTATAAAGCCGCCAGCCTTATTGTAGATCTTTGAAGTTCAGCGCTTTTACCAGTGTTCTTTTGTATGCTCCGCTGGATCCAGTTCGAGAGTCAAAGTGGTTGTAATTTTAATTACAACCACTTTGTTTGTCGGAGAAATTAAACTTTCTCCGACAAACATTGCATGCAAGTTGGGAAGTCCAACTCGATACCTTCAGCAAAAACGTAATAGATTTATGCTGTATTTTATATAACAAGCCACGCATGGTTGCGACTTTTCTTCCTTCAACGGACGACCGCATTAATTTTATACTTTTTTTAATAGTACCTTTACTTCAGATTTCTTGTTTTAGGAAAACAAAAGAAAAACAGTACGCGAAATACGACTTAAATAAGCGCATCGCGGCCAGACTTATTTCACAGCAAGTCATTCACAGTTGCATTATTTTTGCATACATAAGTAGTAGGCGGGATGGCGAAAACAATGGTTTCCTGGCAGGCGTTTCCCTCCCTCCCTCCTCGCGCGCCCCTCGCACTTCTTTCGCACCTAAAACTCCCTTTCCCTTCCCTTTCAAACGCCTGCCACGCAGGCTATTAATTTACCAAATGTTTGTACGCGCGAAGAACTACGAGCTAAATGGTAATGCCGCGATTCTCGTCATTTCGCCACTGAAAAGTATTATCGAAGACCAGTTGCAGGAGATGGAATTGTTGGGCTACCCAGCGAAAGATTTAGCCAATTTATCGAACGATGACATTCGCCGATGTAACTTAGCAATAAAAGAGGGTGGTTTTACCTTATGCCAAAATGCTGCTTATTCCAATAAAGTTGTCTTTATCTGCTGGGTAGATTATGCTCTGGAAGGTTCTGCATTTATACTGAGAAAATGTTATTTTAGCCGCATGTTTCACACTGAGAGGTCATGACATACATATCGATTGACTGTAGTTATTGTTTTCTGGTCGGCAGGATTTGCCCTCTGATGCAAGCGCAATTTCTTTGACCTCTTTTGAAGCGTAAAGCTTTTTTAATTACGGCTGAATAAGGATTCCAATTTTCTCCAAAGTGCCTTCTGGATCTGAATAACTAAGTGAATTTCTTTGGTCCGTGAGTGTAATGTTTTTCTGCAATGGCGAGTGTAGCGACACTTGATTGACACTAAGCGTAATCGGATTACTAGAAAATTGGTAGGCGTTATGCAAAAACATAGGCTCTTAGAGCAGGCGCTCCCTTCCCTTTTCCCTTTCTCCCTCCCCCCTCCCCCTCCCCTTTTTGCGCCTGCCACGCAGGCTAAATTTTCTATAGTTAATGGGGAGATTTAGAGTCGCGTATGACACGGCAAACGTGAATTTGTACCACGTGACTGTCTCTTTAACTTTTCCTTACTTCTACAAAAAAAAAATAAGTAGTTTCATGTTTTTTTCATCCATAAGAATTGTTTTAGACGGTTTTTATCTGCTCATATTCTATCTTGAGAAATTTTCAACTTGAGTCTGCCGTTGGCCGTTTGTCGAAATGTCACTCTAAATCTCTCTATTATCTATAGAAGATTTTTTTCCGGCGCAGGACTTTACGGAAATATTTCCATTATAGTTTACTTGCACTTTTACTGCAGATCACTTCTCACATGTTAGCAGGTGCATCCATACCGGCAAGGTCACAAAAAACACTAGTACGATTAAGAAAAAAAAACTGTCTGGCTTTGTGTTGCAGACGCTGCCTTATTTCCTCGGCAGCCGTTCTCTACGGACACATAACTTAAAATCTGGTAAAAAGGAGTGGTCTTTCTAAATAAATAAGTATTCGACTAAACTACTGAATACAGCCCCACTTTAGGACAAACAACAAAACAGGTCCTGGTTGGCAACCACGCCTTAGTAAGTCAAACAAGCCACTAAATATGCAGACACATATGTTTTCAAGGCTGAACCCTCAATATTTAGACCTAAGTCTTGGCTTGCATTGCTCTTCATATCTACTGAAGAGCCACTACAGCTTCAAAAGTAGCCCCTTTTCAGCTACTGGTCAACTGTAATTTGAGCGAGCCGGATTAATCGCGAGGAGCTTGAGATAACTTACTTCGTTTTGTAGTCTATTATTGGCCTGGTAGGTTTAACAAGTGTGTCGTAAATTACATTGAACGATTCATCGACGACTGAGATTCTTGTAAGCTCCAATCCCTCTGCTGTTTCACACTATAAAAACAAGCAAACAAACAAAAACTGTTAGAGGGAGACATGGAAGGGAGGATGGAAGGAATCAGTTCTCTTCTTTTTTCACTCGCGCGCTTTTACCCCCGCTTTTTCTTCCTCCTTTAAGCGCCGCCACCGTGACCTAGGCTACGTGTCTACGTATAAAGGTGGATTTCCACTGTAGCGTTATTTTTACGTGCGTAAATAGATAGAGGATATTACACGGTGGCGCGAAGATATGAATTTTATTTTCGAGTGGCAAAACAATATGTTTTTGCCACGAGAAAATAAAATTCATATCTTCAAGCCGCCGTGTAAGAAACTAATTAAATGACAGTCGGGATCATTTCGGGGGCTGTACAGTACTTTCCTGTGACTGACACTGTTTATATTCGGGAACAAATAGGATTACTTTGAGTTTGAGAATGAAATGCTTAAGGTGACTCGACCCAGTTATTTTGTGAGGATACCATCCTACTTTGAAGTTCTCTGGCATCCCCACCTTTACTTTGATCGTAAGTCTAACATATAGCATGATAACATGTAGATCAATCTACAATATAGCATAAAATGTTGGGCGATCGGAGTAAATGTGTAGTGGTTACAGTGCCACGCCTCTTTGGGGTCTTAGTGGAAATTCTGCTGTTGCCGGCATTTTTTCGTGAAAATCTCTCGGCTACATATAATTCGCATTAGTGCCTTGCGTTGACCAGAGTTTCACCAAAATCGCAAAGACCCAATGCGAGAAATTCAGCGGTTTCCAAATTTAGGTCATAATTTATGTGAAAATGATAAGCAAACTTTACACGATTATATCTGATAAACTATGACATTTATCCCTTTATTTTGGGGATCTTTATAACAGATGGGTCATTGCAAGTCAGCGAAAAGCTTTAGTGCCTTATAAATGCACGCGTTAGCTATTTGTTGACGTTTGTCAGCGTTTAAGAGTGCTTCTCACGAAAAAGCATTTTCTTAAAAACTCGTAGTTTTTTTCCCTCAAAGTTTTTCAGGGCCACAACTGATTAACTAACTGCCCGGATTTTGAATTTCATGGTCATTGAAAAACTGTGACATTATCTTTTGTAAGCCCAAACTTGAGTAAACATTGAAGATTTTTAGCGTTTTGGCTGAGTTTGTGCTTTGGGACTTTTCTATTGTTTTTAGTCTGTCATTATACAGCATTCTTGTTCAGCACGCGTGCAATGACCGCGCTTGGCTGACTTCCGAATGCTCACCGAGATATGATAATTTAGTATGAGAAAATAGAAGGGATTCCTGTCACGTAACGTCTCCGGCCAGCTGAGTGTACATCATGTCGAGAATTAAAAACTCTTAAAAGAAAATGGCCGGGGTGTTGAATGCTATTCGAGTAGATTTAGTGTGAAGCATTTCTTGATTTTTTTTGCAAAGACACAAGAAGCACGAGAATTGATTAAAAATCGTGAGTTAAACCTCTGTGTATCACGCGATCGCCTGTCTCACCGTACCAAAATTATCATATCTCGGTGAGCATTCGGAAGTCAGCCAAACGCGGTCATTGTAGATTGATCTATGTGTTATCCATGCTATATGTTAGACTTATGATCAAAGTATAGGGGGGATACCAGAGAGCTTCAAAGTAGGATGGTACCCTCACAAAATAACTGGGTCGAGTCACCTTAAGGCTGAGCATTCGAATAAAAGTTAATGGGCAGTGACTTTCATATGGCTCATTACTATATTCTTACAGTGATATTCATTAAATTTTAAAAGTCCGTGTTGTTCTTTCCAGTGGTGTTATATAGGTCTCTGCCACAGATGGAAAAACATTGTTGTACTGGCCCAGGTGTTCAAAAGCTGGATAACGCTATCCACTGGATTAATCTCTATCCACCGGACAGCCCAAATAGTTTCCTTGACGCGGCGTATCCGCTGCGGCGGGATAATAATTTACACGATGGATATCGATACAATATACCAACATCTGAACAACTGAGGCCTGGTCTTAGCAAGTGATAAAACGGAACTACCGATTTTGGTGTTTTTGGACGCATTTGAGCGGAGTGAACCACACCCTGACTCCTTCTGTTTAAGGCACCAAATAAAAGATATGACATGCAAAAGAATTTTAAAAAAAGTCGGTGATACAAACTAACATTGATAAAATACTTACAACAGCGTCTTCAAAGGACAGCTGCTTTAAGCATGGGAGAAGGAAAACGTTGTTTACAGGGTAACTTAATATCGATGATCTTGCAAACAGTTAAGGAGTAGAGACCTGAACAAGCAAATTAGAGTCTCCACATAGAAAATATAATTTCAACTTCAAATTGTATTTTGACAATACATATAGTGCTAAAAAATGACATTAGCTTCTAAAAAAACTGGTTCACTTTATTTCAATTACTGTATGCTGCAAATTTCAGGATACAAATACTTGGCAGTTGTCTTGCCCAAAGGCATCTTATGAACATCATCTTCGGTTTGTAGTCCATCCAGGTCGTTTTCCTTCGAAGAGGACTCTATTCTAATAGGAAATGGATTAAAATTTTATGCTGCCAACGTGCAGACTAGGAAAGTTAACAAGTTTTGGATTCAGTTTAAGTAGGAACCAGGTCTGTAGGTATCTTGCAAGAATCCTGCATGATATTTTAAAATTTTTTAACCATACTTTCGCATCCATAAAGGGATAAATGCATTTCCTTAAAAATAAATGTTGTTGTTGTTGTTTTAATGAACATCTCGCAGAAAAGGGTGATTTACAGACCATTATCTGTAAAACATTTTTCGGTATGCGGTACTTACGCTCCCACAGAAACAATGAAATATAATTAGCTTTTTAGCTTTCCAAGGAACATCCCAAAAGTAGCGGTAGCCTGCGACAGAAGTAGACTTAATAAAGTTTGAGAAAAGAGGAACCACAAACCTCAGGACGTGACGTAAGCAAACAACAACTGAATCCTCAGAAATTCCTTTGATATTCTCGAAGCATTCTTTGAGTAGATCCTACAAAATAAACAATAGTTCTCATGTCAATTCTGTATGAAATGCAAAGAGTAAGTCTAAATGATTCTTTTTATTTGCTCACCAGATCATTTTTTTTTTCCACAACACAATTCAGTAGGTCTTTACTGCAACTAAAACAAGATGAAAGAACAGAAATCGTTGACATTTACGTCCCCACGACGGGCGCCCTATTCCCGGGAAGACATTTTGAAATCCCATCGGCGACACCAATTTACTTAGCGTGTGTGCAGACGCCCCCTCCCCCTCCCCTGTAAAAAAATCAGGTAGAGAGGGGGGAAGGGGGCGTCTAATTTACTTAGTATACGGTCAAACCCATTTCTCGGCACCAGCCGATTGGGTGTGGTAGATAAAATACATTACATATTTATATAGTCTGAGAAAAATCAAGGCTTATGCCCAAGTTTAATAGTCCAGTTTCGAATTCGTCGTAGCCGCTGAATACAAGCGCAGAAGACTTATTTATACAGGGTTAGCCTCGACCTTAATTAAAATATTCAAAAATACCGGCAAGAAGGTGCCCGAATTTGAGTTTAAACCAACAGACACAATTGTACTCAGGTCTTCTTCGGACTGGGATTTGCAAATATATTTACCTTTGGTCGAGGTTAACCTTGTATAAGTGAGTCTTCAGTGTTTCTATTCAGCGGCCGCGACGAATTCGAAATTGGACGAGTGCTAACTCAAAATCCCGGTTTCTCTTCCTGATTTTTTAAGACAGCAGTTAATGCGAGGCTGGCGAAGACAGAGAAGAGAGACAAGAGCTTACACGGAAATGTAGATTTGCAGAAAAAGAAATATACAGAGAAATAACACCTATTGAGTGAACTTTCTGTGAAGTTACGACTAGTTCTGCATATTTAAGACCGTTTCGCAAACAAATTGGAGATGTTGAAACAAATGACAAAGAAGTATTTAAAACCGTATCCAGCCATTTCAATCTCGTCGATGATTCCAGCCAAAATATGGCAATCTGTGGTCTCTCTCTTCACCAAGGCAACAAGAAAAGTGCAAAAAACTCGCGAAAAAACTTATCTGTTAAATCGGCACTCTCAGGCTACGTAGACAAGGCACCGGACAAATCTTTCCACCGGCGGCAAAATTTGACCATGCACTTCGTTCACCCGGGACCGTTTAATATTTTCACTCTGTTCACAGGGAACTTTAAACGGCTAGGCGTCTAAATTTTCGTTCGGTTAAGGTGATCCCGTGTGAACAGAACATCTAAACGCACGAACTTTCAACCGGTCGAAAATTCGTCCTGTGCCGCGTGAACGTAGCCTTAATATTATTCAACTAAGTTATTTTTTTTTTTTACGTTACTATGTTCCCACCACAGCTCCAACATCCGGTATACAGCTATTTCGAGGAAGGTTGTCGGATGAACTGCACGCGACAATCCCGAAAGGTATTGTGGGTGGTTTTGAGTTTACTGCTTTTTTTTTTAATTATTTTTTATTTTTTATATTGTTTTTACAAACATAATGCTGACTTACTTACATAGTACTTACTTAGTTACATAAAGCTTTAATACCTACTTACATGTAACTTGCTAAGTTAAATGCTACTTACTTACATAATATAAACTTACAAGATAATGCTTATAAAACAGGAGCCGATGAGTTGGAGTCTGTTACAAAATAGTGAAAAAAGAATTCTAATACAACTAATTACTAACTTACTATCTATTAACGAAGAGTAAATACGCTAAAAACGACAAAAATAAATAAATAAATAACAAACAAACAAACAAAACAAAAAAGCCAAAAAACAAGGGAAATTAGCCAGAATCAAGAAAATTATTTTTACAGCTTGACTTGCACCTTAGCTTTGCTAGTTTCAATTTGTATTTTATTTTTAAGGATAGACAAAAAAGCGTCGAAAAAATAATCTTCCTCATTTTTAGACGCGGTGTAAATATAGTATTTTGCAATTATCAAGCAGAGGTTTAAACCAAGACACTGAGGCACGGTGTCTGTAATGCCATAAAGTTTTTGTGCTTCAGAAAGCGAGATGGCTTAATGTTGTTTTTTTCGCGCCACCAAACTGAAAAATGTGTCCAAAACAGCTGAGCATTGGGGTAAGTCACAAATAGGTGTGTGATTGTTTGCTTTTCAGCGCATAAATGACAGCGGTCATGTTCCTTAATTCCGAATTTATATAATGTAGCGTTGGTGGGTAAGATGTGGTGTAAGATCTTGAACTGAAACATTGAGAGTTGTATGTCTTTCGTAGCACTGAAAGGCATCTTGTAAATTTGAGAAATTTGCTGTTCATTTAAACTAGCTTTTCTGAGTCTTTTTTTGGCGGTGGCAGGAACAAATTTCCTTTCAACAAAAAAGTTGGTAGCAAGTTTAGAAGAAAGCTTCTCAACGGGAATTCTATCCATACTTATGGATTTATTCGAAGGCGGTTGTAATTTACCTTTCATTATTTTAATCCAGTTAGGAGGAATTGCTTTGCATAAACCGTAGTAGGTAAGAAAATTAGTTTTAAGACCAAAATATGAGCAGAAGTCTTGGCGAGATAGAAAGGTATTGTCGTTGAAGAGATCTCCAATTTTTTCAACACCCGCTACATGCCATGCTTTGTAGTATACTGAATAATTGTTGATCCTAATAAAGCGGTTGTTCCATAGGATTTCATTCAGTATTTCTTCTTTTGAGGAGGGAGTGAACGAATTTATGGATTGCCAGGCCAACAAGGCTTTCTCGTAAAAGATCAATGGAATGTGTATGTTAAGATGTTTAAGTTCAAAGTTGCATTTAAGGAGAAAGAGACCACCAACTCGCTCTAGCAGGGAAACAGGAATGTGAGTCCAACTCGCGGTGGGACTGGACAGCTGTCAAGTCTTCTGATCCAAGTTGCTTTGAGAGCATTGTTAATTATGTCAAAATCAGGCAATGAGAGACCACCTTTTTCTTTAGGGCCAATCAGGGTAGTTTGTTTTATTTTTGGTTTTTTCTTTTGCCAGACGAATTGAGTAATAGCTTTATTAACTTTTTGAATAAATGCGGGGGTGACAGTGAGGACAGCAGTGTTATAAATAAGTTTGGAGAGGGCTAATGCTTTTAAAATGACAATTCGACCATGTAAAGTTAAGTTCCTAGGGTACCACAAGTTTAGCAAGGAAGCCATCGAGGACAGTTTCTGTTCAAAGTTCCTTTTGAAAGCAGCTTCGTCATTATAAGAGAAGTGAATACCAAGTGCAAATACAGGGTCTTTTGGCCATGCAATATCAAGAGGTTCTTCCGGGTTGTTTTTGTTCGCGCCTAGCCACAAGCCCTCTGTCTTTCTTCTGTTTACTTCAAGACCAGAGCATATTTGAAAAGCGTGGAGCAGTTGGAAGAGGTTTTGGGCAGATGTTATATCAGAGACAAAAACAGTGGTATCATCTGCGTATTGTGAAATTTTGAATTCCTTTCTATATATGTTGATTCCTTGAATATTTGCATTAGACCTTATTGCATTAGCAAGAATTTCAGCGCACAGCGCAAATAGGGAGCCGAAAAGAGGGCACCCTTGGCGAACATCTCTTTGTAGTTTAAAGAAGACAGAGGCGTAACCATTATTTACTACACAGCTAGAACAGTCAGTGTAAAAGGTTCGGATCCACTGTAGTAACTGAGGGCCGAAATTTAATGCCTCCAAGGTCTTAAAAAGGAAGTTCCAGTCGACGGTGTCAAAAGCTTTTTTAAAGTCCACAAAAATCGCCATGCCGGGAATGTTTTCTAGCTCAGTTATCTTCATGATATCGTTAATGAGTCTAATGTTCTGTCCTATATAGCGTCCCTTGACATAGCCAGTTTGGTCGTCGTTTATTAATTTGGGGAGGACTTTAGCGATTCTATGGGCTATAGATTTGGTTGCTATTTTATAGTCGACGTTAAGTAACGTTAGCGGTCTCCAATGTTCCAAATACAACCTGTTCTTGCGTTTTTTCGGTATGACCTTTATTATACCTTGTCTTTGTGTTATGTTGAGTTGTTCTACTTTATGAGCATAGTTAAAGCTTTGGACCATCTCATCACCAAGTAGATGCCAGAAGTGCAAATAGAACTCAACTGAGAGACCGTCGCTGCCCGGACATTTGTTTTTAGCACACTGTTTAAGAACGTTGAAACATTCGGTTTTCGACAAAGGCTGTTCGAGTTCATTTAGCTCGTTTTCGTCGAGTTTGACGAGGTTAGGGTCTCCCAGGAAAGTATCGCGTGCAATAATATCACAGGGAGCGCTCGTATATAAATTTTCATAAAATGCTCTCTGCATTTCCAAAATCTCTTTTTCGCAAGAAGTTTCCGAGCCACTATTTGTTTTAAGCCTAGTTATATGAGTTTTTGCAAACCTCCTTTTCTCAAGATTTAAGAAGTATTTAGTATTCTTTTCTCCTTTTTCGTGCCAGCGTATCCTACTTCTAATCATTGCACCCTCGGTTTTATATTCAGCAATCTGATTGAGTTGAACTCTTAATTGGTAGAGTTTAGTGATATTTTCTTTCGAGCTGTTGGATTGCAGCAAGGCCATTAGCTGATCAATTTCTTTCTGAAGGTCTCGTTCCTTATTTCTTTTTATTCTGTTTTTCCTTTTTGAGTATTGTACACAGAAACCTCTAATCTCCATCTTGAGCATGTCCCAGTACAGGCCTTCATTAGTAAGGTAACAGTGTTTGTTTTTGTATTCGGGTATTTTGCTTACGAGCTCGTCAATGAAATTTGCATCTTTCAGCAAAGCGTTATTAATTTTCCAAAACCCAGGTCCACGTTTAGCGTATTCTTTCGATTGAAGAGTGAAAGTGATAGCGCTATGATCAGATATTGTGGGGTTGGTGATGTTAGTATCAATGACAGACATCAACAATTCTTTCGACACAAGCCAATAATCTAAGCGGCATTGCACTTTCAAGGAATTGTTACGCCATGTAAATTGTGTTTTGTTGGTATGTTGATTTCTCCAAATGTCATGAAGTTTAAAACGCCGGGTTAAGCCTTCAATCTCGTCAATGACTTTTTGTTTTTTCCGAACAGTAGCACCACCCATTTTATCTGTAGGTGTTAATGGGCAATTCATGTCACCTCCCAAGATGATTTGTGCATCTGCAAATGGTAGGAGAATGTTATCAAGATTGCGAAAGAAAGCTATCTGGGCGGTAGAGTCATTTGGCGCGTAAATGTTGCTAAACAAGAAGGAAGATTCTAGCACGTTGGCTTTTAATAGCAAGTATCGTCCATTCTTATCAGCGAAGATGCTTTCTGTTTCGAAATCCAGACTCGGTTTAAATAATATCATCACACCTTTTGAATGTGTTGTTCCATGACTATAATAAATTTTCCCTCCCCATTCTGCTTTCCATATTTCTTCGACACTTTTGGAAGAGTAAGTTTCTTGTAAATAAACAACGTCGAATTTTTGATTGTGGAGCCATCTAAACACCCGCCGTCTCTTTCTAGCTTGATTTAAACCTCTTACGTTTAAAGAACAAAAGGAGAGTCTAAACGGAGGAGCCGTGAATTAGCAGCATAGAATATTCTATCGGTTTCGTTGAGGAAGATATTGAAAAACTTTTCGAATGTGAGCAATTTTGAATTGAAAGTGTACTTAATGTAAATTAAATAATAAACATTAGTAATCAGCCTTAACGCAAGCTGAAGGAGTACAAGACTAAGTGTAGGGAAATAAATCTAAGTATATCAAAATAGATTCCAAACATGTAAATAAAAACGGCTATACACAAACGCTAAGACACAAAACGCACAGTTACTAGAGCACAAATTGCTCAAAGTAGGGAAACCTCTTCTTACACCTAAACGGGTTCCCTATGAACAGTCTAATGCTAAATAAGTAGGCGCTATGAGCGAAGCAACTCTTGGGAGCGCGAAAGGAATCAATTATTTACAACAACTGACTAATCATGTACCATAACTTTACCGTACAGAGGAAGATCTTTAGTTTCTTTTCCACGATAAACTTGCCCATCAATAATAAGTTTGTCGACATTAAAGAAAGCTTTTTTCTTCTGGGCTTTAGCAGCTTTCAAGATTGGGTAAAGTTTCTTGTGCATATCGGCAATTTCTTTTGGGAAGTCACTGGCAACACCGATCTTTGAGCCTTTTGGTAAGCTTCTAGCGTATGAAAAAATTTGCTCCTTGTCTTGATAAAAGCTGGCTTTGGCGATTATTGGGCGCGGACTCTTAGATTTGTTGATTTGATTAACAGCTCGGGTGTTAGAAATTCGATGAACTCTTTCGAAGCTCATATTGTTTACGTCTTCTTCAGCTATTTGAAGCTGTTTTAACAGGACGTTTCTCAACACTTGCTCGGTTTCTGCTGGAGTTTCATGTGGAGAATCTCTGACACCGTAAACTCTGAAGTTGCTTCTTCTTGACTGAGCTTCAAGACGTATGTTGCGACATACTAATTTGTCGACTTCAGCCTTCAAATGATCATTTTCTTTGCGAAGCGAAGCAGTCACCTTTTCAGTCGCCGCGGCAGCATTTTTAATTTCTTGAATTTCCTTAGTTGCAGAATTCATAGAAATTTGAAAGAATGGCAGGGGAAACCATGGACAAATGTTTGCGAATGCTAAAGTTAAGCAGAAAAAGTACGTTCGACAGCTACAATGTCAGGAACAATGTATTGATTATATCCCATATTACCTTTCGGGATTGTCGCGTGCACATTTTTTCCGACAATCTTTCTCGAAATAGCTGTATAAACAACACAAAACCGACAATAACCTGATTTGCTCTGGCGAGGGACCAGTAAAACAGGTTTTGAGTGTTTCAGCACTAACCTGGCAGGAACACATTTGGTTTTAAACACTTGTAACCAAATTTTCCATGGCCTAATGGTGGATGTACAGTGTAATAGCAAGGTTCCACTGTGTACTATGGTCGGCCATTTGTTTCAAAATGATGACACGATATACGTGCGGTTTTTTCCCACGTATACTTGCAATCATTCCTGCTACACGATATACGTGCGTTTTTTGTCACGTATACTTGCGTTTTATTCCCAAGTATATGACCATTTTCTTACAAACGCGCATATATATGCGCACAAAAAGAACCCATCTATGCGTTACAAACAAGCATGTGGTACATGCGGTCGCAGAAAGTTGTCATATAAGAGGCACCGAATTATACCCTCAGCAAAAAACACCTTCATGTACGATGGAGCTGAAAAGTAACTTCAGTGTGAATCAAGCATGGCCGCAATGGCCGCGTTAATTCCGAGCAAGATTTGGTTCTTATTCATTGTCCTCATAGTAGTGGTGGTTGTTGGCTCCCCGACAACAGATTTGTTGGAATCCGTGGATTGTCTCTTGAGAGACTGTGTACGTTATTTCACAAATGCTGACCGAAACAACGATCGATTCAGTTAGAAATTAGCGTCCGACAGGCAAAACACAACTCATAAGCTCTTGATGTAATGTGAAACGTGACCTATTTTTTAAGTAGGTCCCAGCCTAGGGAATCCCCATACAATCTTAGAAGGAATACCAACATTGTAACCAAACAAACCAACACCGACCGTTTTGCACAGTTTGTAACGTGCAAATATGCCACCTGAGTAATCATCTCCTGTGGTTTATGGTTCTTTAGGTGTTCCTGCTAGGAGTTGACCTCAGATGCAGTTGTAAAGTGTTTTAATTTTCTTTGACCTCTGTTTAAGCCTAAAACTTTAATTTAATATTACGGAGCCCTAAATAAAGATTTTAGTTTCTATGGTTTTCTCCGTAAATCCTGGATCTGCGGAATAACTACATGCATGCATGTAAGTTTCTTTGTCCGGGAATGTGATTATTTCTTGCTATGCCAGGGGAGAGGGTACTCCCTATTATGGCCTATACGGGGAGGCTCCGCTCGAAATCCCGGAGAGGTACTTAACAAATATTTGTACGGGGAGGCTCCACCCCGAGGTCCAACCCCTTACCCGTCGAGAAAGCGTTCTACATTTGTGACTGATTCTTATTTTATGACAGTGCAGGTTTCCAGCAGTTAAAAGGGATACAAAGTTCTAAGCAAGATATGTGAAAGGAGTACCATTTGTCAATGGAAGGTATACGAAATCGTGAAAAATGGTATATAAAAGGTTAAGGGGTGGGCCTCCGCTGAATAAGAATCTAGGGTAGAATAGTCTTATTCTAAATGTAAAGAAGCTCCTCACAGTGAAAGACACAAGCAGAACCCCTCAGAGGGAGGGGCTGGGGGGCCAGTTCCCCCCCTATTTTTAAAAGATAATAAAACAATGAAGTAATAGACAAAAAAGTATTTTTGCTGGAATAAGAATATCCAGAGAATAAGAAATATACAGAGGACATCAATAGTTATCATTGTTTTCACTTTTTGTGCACAGACTGGGATCCATTTATGTGAATATTAGCATACCAATTCATCTGAGGTACCACAAAGCTGCTAAAAAAGAAAAATTTGTCCCTGTTTCACTGTCCTCTCCAACAATTCTTGGAAAATGTAATCATGGTAAGTGTATTATTATAAAAATGAATCTAAAAAGTTGCTTTCTATGAAGTGAAGAACTTATGACTGGACAATGTGTGCCTGAAGAATGCATTCTGAGAACAGCCTGGAGAATTTTTATATTTTGGATATTGGGCTTAAAGGGTAAACGCAAATCTGGGTTGGAACTTAACCTTTCGACTTTGAAGAGACCTCACTACTTTCATTATAATTCCAGTGATTTTATTTCTGCATTCTGTACTAAAGGAATGGACAATTTTGCAACACGGTGTCCAAGAGAAATGATCAAGGCTCCTTGTAGTGCAAGAAAATCATCCAGATACTGCGACTGGATCACACTTACTCAAGTTAATGAGGTAATTTTTATTATGATGAGCATTATTTCAATAACTATTATCATATTTAAAGCGAGATGCACAGGTGTGTACGCATGAGGATGTGGATTATTATTTTGATAAGCCCATTCTTTCCCATTCAGTGACTAATCGGCTTAAACATGTACATGTTAGCCCTGGTTCCTGTAATTTAAACAGACTATGGAGGCGACTCAAAACACTTTCCCTGATTTCCAATTCGAACATTGCTTTCACGCTGGTAGTAAACACTTTTTCTCTTGGCATTATAGTAAAAGAATGCAGCAATGCTTAACATACCCTTTAAGCCCCAATATCCAAATACAAATTCTCTGCACTAGTATCCATAAATTGCCTTATAGAATCAGTTGAGAGAACTTGATAAAAGATCAAAGCATTTCTCCTTTGTTCATCATTTTCTTAATTCTCCCAACCTTTTCTCTTGATGATGTATTGATATTGTTTGGAGAAAACTGATTTTGGTCACTCTTGGGACTGAAAGGGTTAAGGTGACCATCCCCTTCCACTTTGAACGCAAGATACATGAGATAGATTAAAAGTGGAAAGTCAAACGTGCCCACTAGTGAGATCTGGATGGAAGGTTCCAAAAAAAGGTTTTTTTCAAGATCGGCGTTTCCGCCACAACAGAGTGACACCATTGCCGTTTTGACATTTCAAACTCTTTTGCACTTTATAAATTCTTGAAGAAATTTAGAGGGGATTCAGACTACCATGTATTATTACGTCTAGCAATACAGTAGACCTTGGTGGTTAAGGAAGAAACTGTTCGGGGAGAAGGCTCAGAAAATTTCCCTTTAACTTTTCCGCAACACTTTATCATACCTACACCATTCTTATCCATGACCGACGACATTTATCCTCAACTTTCCAAATTTGATCTATCCCTTTGAAACAAAGTTCAACTGTTATGCCAAAATCTTATAAAATTCAGTACTGATGTTGTGTCACGACCAATCAGAAGCACTGACGCGTTATCAGTGTGGACTTTCTTTGCTCGTTTCTCAGACGTCATTCCGCGGGGAAACCAGGGGTGACGTCGCGAAATGTCGGCTGTTTTTCCCAGGCTAGTGTTTTTCTGGCGATACTGATTTCTTAGAACATTATGTTGGTATTGTTATTAAGAATTTTTGTCGTATGTTATGTAGGAGAATCTCCTTGTTTTTCAAGTGCCTGTTGGACAAACTGAACATACCTTGCTCATCACCCTTCTGACTGTTTTCTCAGCCATAGCTGGAAGCTGTCTGCTAGTTTGGAACTCTTTGCTGAGCTCATGTTGAACCTGTTTCTTGCAGGGAGGTTATGCGTTGACCTTCTAGTAAGTCTAGTAACTCCCTCGTACAGAGGAAATGTACAGGACTGCAAGATTTTTTTTTGTTATTGAAATGATGGTGTCCATTTTGAGATATTTTGAATGTGCATAAAGAGATAGAATGAACTTTAAAGTCGATGACTGGATTTTGTAATAAATAACACTTTTTCCAATAGTACAGATTGATAAATCACATTACGTAATTAAGTAACAATGTGTATTTCAACTATGCGCTGATGAAAACTGTTTTTGTAAAAAGAAAGAAACGGTACTTTTGGATGTTGATTTTTTCCCCTTCGGAGAAACACGCGTCCAGGTTTCCTTTCACCCTTGCGTTATTAGCAAACGGCCTCGACAATCAATCCAGGACAAAATCGAAGCTCTTCATCATATCATACGCGCGTCTAAGTTCTATCTGAAAGCCTGAGCCATTCAGGTAAAAATTTCGGAGTTTCTTATTTGTGCCAAATATCTGGCTATAAAACAGCTACGTATTAGAAAACCCGCTGTCTATTGTTTTACAATATTGGCTGCGATCGCACTAAAAAAATTAACCGGGTTATCTCCCGTTCCCGTGGTTTCTTAATCCAATATTTTCCGCATTACTAACATGCGCACTGATGATACCTAATGGTAAAAATACAAATCACACTCCTAGCTTTTCAATCATTTCTCGCAGGACACTTCCTTTGGTGTTCAATAACCTATCGAACCTGTCAAATTCCTTAACTTGTCCGTCCTTTAATACCAGGATCCTGTCACAGTCTCTTATCGTGTTTAAACGATGAGCTATAGTGATGATTGTGGAGTCCTTCAGCTTCTCATGAACCACCTTCCAAATGGTTTGTTCTGTGTCTGGATCAACGTGTGCAGTTGGCTCATCCAAGATAATGATCTTGTTCTGCTGTAGCAACAATCGAGCCAAACAGATCAGTTGGCGTTCTCCTACACTGACATTTCCCCCGTACTCCAATAACTCATGATTCAGCTGCCCCTCCAGGCTTTCCACTAAATCTTTCAGCTGTACATCTTCTAGAGCGCACCACAATTCTGCGTCTTGAAACTGCTCCATAAGATCAAGGTTTTTTCTGAGTGATCCACTAAAAATAACAGGACTTTGGCCTAGAATTGATATTGAGCGTCGTGTTTCGTAGAGGTTTATGTCCTTTATTCGAACTTCATCGACCGTTATCACTCCATCGGCTTCGGGCATGCGCATTAGAGAAGCGACAAATGAAGATTTTCCTGCGCCCGTTCGACCAGCGATACCAATCTTTTCTCTTCCTTTGATTGTGAGGTTTATTTTCCTCAGTACTTGAGGACCTCCCGGATAATACGTCAGTGATACGTCATGGAATGTGATATTTCCTTCACTTGGCCAATTTTCCGGGGGAAGTCGTTTCACTTTGTATCCAGGCTCAGACTCAAGTTTGGTATACGTGATAACTCGTTCAACTGATGTCATTAAATTTTCGACTTCTGAGGCTTTCCTGACGGCGTATTGTGTGACAACTGAAGTTTGAATAACGTAAACAAGGGCTAGACCAGCAAATGCTAATTGGAAAAGAAAAAGAATATTTAACGTGTTTATAAGTTTTTGTTACAGCTGACCTTATTAATTTTGCATCCTACCGCTTTTGGTAATAAAAACCGTACTAAATACTGCTACTATTAATAGTTGTTTTTGTTCTTGTTAGGCCAAGCGAAAAAAAAAAGCGGCAACTGTTTCTCGTCCGGCTTACTTCGAAAAAGAGAGCAGGCGGGATCTTTTTTGTTATTTCTGACTTTTATTTACTTTTAAATTTAATGCTTTCTTTACAAATTATTATTGCCTTCTCCCAGGGATAAGATGGAGTTCTTCGGACAAATATTAATGTCGGGATTGAATGAAACGTCAGATATTGCTAAAACACAAATTTGGTTTATAGGGTACAAGTTTTAAACAGCAACGTGATGTGTCGTACCTTATATCTCGTAATGTAGGTTGCATTAAAAACGTGAATAGGACGCAGTGTGTAATGAATGCTTGGCTTTGTCATTTAGCCTGCCTGAAAGTTTCTTGGTTTTTTTCTTTGGCTTGTATCTCCTCTTTTGGCATAAACAAATAATAAAAAAGAGAGGCGGACCCAAAAAATGAAGTGGGCGGGAAGAGAAACATTTGTTTTGTTTTTGTTTACTTGGCCTTGTGATTGTTGAAAATGGTTCAATTTGGTTAAAAATAATTTCGATTTTGTTTCCGTTTTGCAAAATTCAGCTTTATAATGAGCCAAAAGAGAAAAACCTTTCATTTCTCTTAAGTTTGGGTTTTTCGGTATTCAAGGGAGTAGCGGAGCAAGGCTCAAATTGATTTTATGTGGACCGGACAAGGCCCAATTAAACCAATTTCAACGCTATTCCAGAGGTGGTTCGAAAAATCGAGATTCCTCTGTATATAAGAACGCGAAAAAGTGTATTTAACTTAAAGTTCTCTTTCACAATGTTGAAACAATGTTATGACTGGATATTGGTTCACGTACCAGCATCTTGAGAAACCAAAGCGGCAGCTACTGCCACTGTGCCAATTAATATAGCAGAGAGAAGATCCATATGAAGACCAAGCCACCGAGCACTCGCCTTCACCATAATATATACCTGACTGTATACATCTTGATACCTGAGGAAGTAAAACGAAAGAAATTTTATTATATTCCCAAAGAAATTCTTGGTTTCTTCATGAGAATGCAACATGATTTCTAATTTGCCCGTTTCTAGCCGACGGTAGGGAAATTATTTCGCAAAATTACTTCCTCATCAGAGGTTGGTTGGCCTGTTGTTTTTATTCATGTTAAAGTCTAATAACAATCAACTTTATTTTAAAATGAGGGTAAACACATAACAGCAGAAGTTGATAAACCAGTGACCCTCCAACTAAACTAACTAACCTAAAAATTACAGATATATATTTACAATAGTGCTTAAAAATTTTTAATATCAATATAAGAATCAGTAAAATAAGTTAACACATAACAGCAGAAGCTGATAAGCTATTGGCCTTCAACTAAATTAACTAACCTAACAATGCAAAGATAAGGCTTCAAAATTATCAATATCAATATAAGAATCTCTAAAATAAGCTATCAAAGCATTCTTAAAAGATGAAAGACTGTTTTTCCTTTTAATATCATCAGGCAGACTGTTCCACAACCGTATGCTACTGACGCTAAAAGACCTTCCCGCTTCGGTGATGTGTCGAAACTTTGGGCATACGAAGTTATATTGGCCATGTCTCGTCTTTCTACCGTGCACTGATTTGTTCGTAACAGTTAACAGATCAAGTTTTGAATATATGAAAATCATATATTTGAAATGTGGAGTGAAGAATTAAATGAAGGATGATCATAGTGGTTATATACGCAACTTTTGCAGTTGCGAAAGAAAGCCTGAAAAAAATTTTCAGGCTTGTACGGGAGAGATCATTCTCTATTTTCGAATTCCCCATAATACACTCTGTTTGCCCCCCAAATTCTGCATAAACCATTGTTTTTAAATGCTCCTGGGAGTATTGTATTTTCCCAAGAGCATTTTAAGACAATAAGTTATGCAAAATTTGGGGGGCAGACAGAGTGTATTATGGGGAATTCGAAAATAGTCAATTGATATACATGTGCGATTCGCCTTGCAATGCCTTGAAAAGTAGAACACACTTATTTATCTTAACGTCATCATAAAACGGTTAAAAGCTTCTTAACTTGTTTCTAATCTTCTTTCATTCAATTCCTTTTTTTTCTGTTTTGAAGATCATGCATTTTTCACTCGCTAGGTAGTGAATGATGCTCAATTTTCCTAGTTAGCGAACCAGTCAGATTGCTTAAAACAGCCAATATCACTGAGTGTGTGTATGCCATAGTAAGTTGAAGAATCATCTGCTGAGAGTTTCTTGTCTGTCAAATAAGGATTTTGGTTCAATTTAACGTGTCTCATTATAAACTCGAAAAACGCAACCTAACCATCAAACCATTTGAGTAATCGCGCTTGAGAGTAGAAAGAAGTGATATTTTCTGGGATAGCCGTGACTCTCCGAAGACGGACACCGTTGGGTCCGTCTCAGAGTGATGTCACAAACCCTGGGAGTAAAGAGCGGCATAGATCAACTCTATAGGTGTCCGTTTTCCCGAGGTGTTTGTCTGTAATCACTATATCATGCAAAAATGAAAAAATAAAAAAAGATTTCAACACACCCATGAAACCGATCCACAAAGTCATCTTGTCTTTTCCTTGTCCGAATCGTGTCCAGTCCATTCAGGGTCTCTGAAACGTGAGAGAAAACCGGACTGCGACAAATGGATTCCAGTCTTTTCAGTTCCCTAGATGTCTTCAAGTAGTAGCTGGTAATGTAGACAGCTAGGAAAGTGGCGGGTACGAAAACCAGTAGAAGCCAAGGATTCGTGGCAGCTGGCACAAGAATTGCTGTCGACATCATCAAAGCATACTGAATGGAGAGCAGAAACGTTTTAGGCAGTAATTCGTCCAAACAACCTATATCTCTAGAGAAACGATTCATGATTCTCCCCACGGGATTGGAGTCAAAGAAGAGCACCGGGGCTTGTAGAACAGCCACAACCATTTTGTCGTGAAGACGTTCTGAGCATCTCAGTGAAGCCAGGTGGAATACCTGCGCTCGGATGATGGCAAATATGAAGGCTGCGGTGACCAGACAACCGTAGATGGTTAAATTCGTCTTGTTACGCTGATCGTCTGGACTTTTCTGTGTCAAAATAGACAGCCATACATCAGGAGAAACTAGCAATGCTGTGAAAAGAGTGAGACAAAAACAGTTTAAAACAACTGCGACGGCGACGGCGACGGCAACGATAACGTCAAGTTAGAAAAGCAAAAAGGTTTGATAAGTAAAACAACAATTATCTCGGCGCTACGTAAGAGTTTGTGTGATTTCAGTGGATGGACTTTTCATTTTATAACTGACTTTCATATTCATCAGTTAACCTGACGCCTGATTTTCCGTTTTCCCATCATCATTTTCCTTCCATGATTTGGAAGGGAAAATTCTTTTTAATTTCCTTCTTCTTCCTTATTATTATTATTGTTATTATTATTACTACTATTACTATCAGTATTTTATTATTATCATTATCATTATTGTTATGATAGTTACTGTTATTGCTATTGATATTTTTTAAGAGAGTCGGGGCGGATGAAACGCAGTTTACAAGCTGCGTTTGAAAGACTCGGTTATGCAAACTGGATATTCTTAGGGGGCGTCAGCGGATAATGTAAGGGGTGATAATGTACGCATGCGTACAGTGCTCTCGCGAAAGCGTATATTGCAACTTAGTAGCGCAGGTCTCTCTTCCCGTCGTCTCTCCAGGAGAGCGTAGTTTCCAGTAGGGTTGTATTTAACTCATCATTATATTGATGAAAATATATAACGCGTCGGGGCTTTTCCGATGATACAATCCGTTCTCTAAACCTGTAAAACTGTCGCTTACCTTGTGAAATGAGAACAAGTAGGAATAATGAAATTATCGCCAGTGAATTCAACCCGCTTCTGAAGTAATTCCAGTAAAGCTTGGATGACACGACTCCGATCATGCGATCTTCTTCCGATATCTGTAGACCCTTTGCCTCGTTTTTGACCTGAGGTGGGAAAGGTTTGTCGGATGCACCATCGTCCTCATTATTACGTTCATCAAGGTGGTGATCTGACTTGCCACTGCTTACTTTCATGGCATAAAGTGGGTCAATAGTTTCATTCAGAATTCCTCTTTTCTTCAGCTCATTAAAGCTTCCTTCACCCAACACGCATCCTTTATACAACATAATGATATTATCAGCCTCTTCCATAAGCTGCTCTTGGTGGGAAGCAATCACACGGGTTTTTTGACCCAGCAGGTCTTTGAAGCATTTTTCAAAAATATGTTGACCAACCTTGACATCTACGGCGCTTAAGGGGTCATCGAACAAGTAAAGGTCCACATCAGCATAGACTGCGCGTGCCAAGCTTACTCTGGCCCGCTGACCCCCACTCAACAATTCACCGCGTTCTCCAACCATTGTTTCGTCACAATCGGAAAACTGATGAATGTCTTCTCTCAGCGCACAAGCTTCAATGACTCTTTTGTACTTGGATTCATTGTATGGTTCGCCAAACAAAACGTTTTCTCTAATTGTTCCCGAGAATACCCAAGCTATCTGAGGTGCGTAAACAAGAGCCCCTCTGCAGATTACGTTCCCCTGTTTGTCTGGTACCTCGCCAGCGATTGCTGAGAGAAGGGTAGACTTTCCGCTACCTACTGGCCCGGTAATGACTGTTAAGGTCCCTGAAGCTGCCTTAAATTCGATATCTTGTAGAATAAATTCATCTTTTCGCTTTGACTGTTCATAACTTAATCTTGAAACAATCAAAGTATCCATCGTGTCACGGGTTTGATGTTCAGCAATGCCATCTTCTTCGTTTTCTCTCATTTCTTCCTTGCGCTGCCATAAAGAACCCTTCAACATCGCTGCGGTCCCCTCCATGTTTCTTGTGGGATCCGCGAACTGAAGAGCTGGAGCAGTGCCCCTGGGTGGGTCTTGTAACAGAAGAAAATATTCTATTCTGTTGAGTGAAACATATGCGTCATATGTGTCTTGCAAACCACTGGCCAATAAAATTGAACAGGTGACTCTTGATACATAGATGAAAGAGATAAGCATGAAAACATTAACTGGTGTCAGGTGTTTCCCAGTTAATGCCATTGCGATAACAGACACAAGTGCAGCTATTGGCCCTGAAGCCATGTCCAAGGCAGCAAGGCTTGTCAAAATGATGCTCTTCTTTCGGATAATACTTATCTCACGGCTGAAAAGAAAATATTAAAAGAATTAATGATATTAAAAGATGCGCGTCATTGTTAGCCTGAGAAAACTGCTGACACTTCGCGATACCACTAGTGGTTTTCACACGAAATAACGTCTTAGAAACAAGCGCATAAATTCTCTACTAATGACTTTTCACTATCCTGGAGCCAGTTTAATAAAACTTTTACAAGTGTAATTGACAAGTATGGCTATTGTTTTAGAGAATGAGAGCAATAGCCACACTTGTAAATTACACTTGTAATAGTTCTATGAAATTGACCCTAAGTATGGATAGTGTTTCTGATTTGTCGCGCCGCGTGGGAAATCTTGCTTCAACCAATCAGACACTACCCAGATCTGGGTAGTGACACGTCATCAGTATGGAATTTCTGCGCTCGTTCCTCAGATTTCATTTCTTCGCGGGAAAACCAGTGGTGGGCTCGCGCACGAAATGTCTGCTGTCAGTTCTGAGGCTACTTCATTCTTTATGTTATATACATAGATTTTGCGTAGCATAGAAAGGTCTAATTAGGAACTCATTGTTTCTTAAGTACGTTGTCTTTTAGTACAAAAGCCACGTACTTTTG
This sequence comes from Porites lobata, assembly GCA_942486035.1. Lineage (NCBI taxonomy): Eukaryota > Metazoa > Cnidaria > Anthozoa > Scleractinia > Poritidae > Porites > Porites lobata. Next base: position 34,116 of record CALNXK010000575.1, on the reverse strand, counting down.
TGTAGGAGATAACCATGCATATTTGTGCATGATTTATGAAGAGACACGGCAAATTCCCTTAAGAGCATTACCTGGTCTGACTTGAAAAAAACAAATTTACAAGTTTAAAGGTCTATTGTGTTTTTCCTACCTTCGTGTACTTTTAATGCTCTCTCGGTATTCCTTCTCCCATGCATTTGTTTTGATGGCGCGAATCCCAGAAACTACCTGGTTCATCCACGAGAGCCTCTGGTCAGAAACCCCGGCTGTGCGCAGGCGCAACTTAGAGCCAGCGGCGGACATCAGAGCGTAATATGGAGAAAGACAAGCCAGGAAAATAACGCCCATTAATGACTGCCAGCCGATAAAGTACACCAGCCAGATTGTGACTACGGCGACCTCGAATAATGTAAAAACTATTGAGAATAGTAACTTGAAAGCCTCCTCTTCTAATCGTTGCACATCGTTTGATATGAGATCGATCACGTGCCCAGTTGAAAACTTTAGCAAGGCACTCTTCGTGAGAACGAGTGTCTGAAAAAGAAATAAACTACCAGACGTTAGCTGATTGTTATAAAAGGTCGAAAAGATTAGCAATTAAACACTGACGCGTGACAGGAGCCCTGCGCGTGAAAAATTTGTCTTAAAATTCCAATGAAAAAGAATAGAAGTCCGCTGAACAGGGAGGTCGCATGTTCACAACTCAGCCGGATCAACGCTCGGGGCTTTAAAATGCCTGAGGAGAAAGTGCTGCCTTTGTTGTCTGCAAACGGTTCGAGTTACCAGTCTTCTCGGTTAAGCCATAAACGATAGGTTCCTCACCACCTTTGCTCATAAAAAGATTTTGTGGAATGTAAAAGCCTGGGGCGGCGCTCAAGGGAGTTTTGGGTACCAGTGTCGCCGAGGACTTCAAACAATGACCCTTTTTAGCACAAAAATCGTCTTTCGCTTCCCTGTTAAAGACAAGAGAGCTCATAAAATGACACTGGCTCATTTCGCGTACAGAATTAGGTTTAAAAAACTGCGATCATAGAATTAGATTTTTGTTGTCGGTGCCACAAATATAGACCGCTCATCGCCAACCCAATTCCCCCTCTTTTAAAAGCTTCGGGGCCAGAAACGACACCCTCTTTAAAACACTAACTCTCTTTAGCGGCACGTACCTGCCAAGGCCAAATAAGATTGGGCTCTCCCCCAGGCGCTAAAAACCTTCACACTCTTCTTTAATAGCAGGGGACAGAGGGATGTGAATAAACAAGGAGCGGGGAACAAGCACGCGAAACGGCAAAAATGAAGGATGAGAAAAAAACCTAACTGGAACTTCAGCCCTATCACTAAGTTCATTTCCAGCTCTCTACTTTGTTTCCATTTTTTCATTTTCCTGTTCCCCGTGCTAGTTCCAGTCTCCCAGTTCTCCGTTTTAGTAACATATATCCGGGGACGGAATCCCTGGTGGGTGCCGTTGTCGATGTCAAATTCAGATTCATATTTGGGGGGGGTGGTATTCATAACTTACTACTTCATTGATCGTTAGTAGACTGGCAAAAAGTCCCCCAAACAAATGTGATTAATAACTCTAAAGAGTCCTTAGGGAAGTGGATAATAAGAAATTTTCAGTTTAGACATCTATAGTTATATACGTACATAAAGGATTTTATGTTCTGTTTATACGTATCATTAGGAGGTGACTGAATAAAGTTTGGTTTCTTGCGGCTAAGGTCGCTGCTGAAGTATTCAAATTAAAGGAAAGGTTTATTCTTGTGGAGGTCGTTGTAGGGAAAAAATCCAACCTCGTTCCCAGGGCTTTTTTCCTTAGAAGATGGGAAGGGCGGGAATGACTGTCATATCCTTACCTTGAGGTAAATTAATCCTTTGAGGGCGCTGCTAAATCGAAGTCCCCACACTTCACCTCTGTAGTCAAAGTGGTGCATGGCAAGCGAACCAATCAAAGCATTGATACCCATGCCTAAAGCACAACCATACAAAAGATACACCGAGTGTAATTCTGGTGACATCAGAGATACCATAAAAAATCCTAGAAGCAATGGCTGCAGGAGGCGTGACAGAGAATACAAAGCGTAGTTCACGGTTAGAATCAGCACTTCTTTGAGAGGAAGCAGTTTTAGAACGCTTTTCCAAAGTTTTGGTCGTTTTGTCTTTCCCTTGCACTTGGCTTTTTCCTTGTTCCATTCTTTCTGAAGGTGTTCAATTAGAAAAGAGGACGTGTTTTCTTCCGAAAGAGGCAAAAAGTCACTTTGCTCTATTGGTCGTTCATTGCCTGTCTTGAGCACATTGTTCATCCAATGAAAGAACATGAATGATAGACAGCTGACTTTCTCTGTGTGATCTTCATCAGGAACCTTCTTGTATCCGTCTCTTGTCATGTTTCAACACTGACTGACCTTAAAAAACACAACAACAAAAACATCTACAAAATAATAATAATAATAATAAGCCCGACAACCCGGAGGTTAGAGCTTCCGTTGGTTACTGACCAAGCAAAACGGTTTACTGTGTCTACTAACGTCCGCATAACTGTTTTTATTATATAATGTACTGACTATCTGTCATCTCATTGGCTAACAGCCAACAGCTAATTTTGGAGATCAGCCTAACCTACAGATTAGTTAGTTATCTGTTAGCAGATGACTAATCTGTAGGTTGCGCGCCCAATGCATGATTTCTAACAGAAATGTCATTACAGTTTCACTACGAGCTCTCGTCCTGATTATTGCGTTCCATCGTTAGTGGACGGAATGCGTAAACGCAACAGTTTGTACTATGTGTTTATACGTTTTAGCGGACTTGTGCAGGCATAGCCTCAAATGATCTAAATTAGAAAAGTTATAAGAAGTGCAGCCCTGTTTCTCTTGCCCTTGATTAAGTTATACTGCGCCACACGACGACTTATCAACATCACGAGCGTCCCCAAACTCACTACATCTAATAACGTTCGGCGTAACGCAACTGGTCATGGTCTTATGGGAAACGTTAAAATTTAATACAAAATCAGTCTTACTGGCTTATCCTAGCTTATTATGAAGAAAAGGAATAAAGGAAACTAATTTGTGTCATATTTTCTCTTTTTCTTTTTGAAGCGGTCGGTTTTTAGGCTCGATTACCAGCCGCTGTTCGGGAAGCGAGCCCGCGCTCCTCCTCGGAAAAGTCTCTTCTCGGGTCTGACCTGAGAGAGCGGCGAAATCTCGGCTCTCTGTGTTACGATCCTGTCTTGATAAAAGAAAATCCTCTTCTGATCGCAAAATCAGCCAAGGTCGCTTGAAAAAGACATCAAAAACACAAAATATTGCATAAGTTAGTTTACTTTGTTCCTTTTCTATGCAATAAGTTTAAGATAAGGCGATTTGTTTCTTTACGTTTTTCCGTTTCCCGTGTGGGCCATATAAATCGTTAAGTTTTTTGACAATCGCTTCTGACCAACTTCCTTTCGTCAAAATGCTCTACTGTCAACTATCATAAACTTCTGTCTTGTTCCAAGAAAAGACCGAAGGGACGACTAAGCTTAGTCAGTTAGAGTACGTAACTGAAAAGTGGGAGATCGCGGGTTCGATTTTCGGGGCCGGACCGATAATAATCAGGGTCTTGAAATAACTGAGAAATTAAGGGCGCTTTCCATTTATCAGAACTGGCTGGCCGGACCATAGCCCGACAAGTCAGTTTGAAAATGAAATAGACTTTTTCCAAGTTTTTTTGCTGAAAAATCATCTCTTTGGTGCATACTATTTAGGATTTGACAGATCTGGCTGGAGAGTTTTGATTAAAAGGGAAATTCCCATTGCGACGGGAATGGTCTTGCCGGTCAGTTCTGACAAATGGAAAGCGCCCTAAGTGAGTGCTTTTGCCCTGCAAATGGCTAGACCTTCGCGCGGCTCGGATGACCATGGAGGATCTCGTCCCCAAAAGAAATGAGAAATGGTTGTTTACCATTTACAAAAAAAATTCCAGAAAATCTGGTTGCAAAATAAAGGGAACAAGACCGTTTGGGTCATTCGAGTAGAAATTTTCCGGGAGCAACGGAACTTCTGAAAAGGCAGTCCTGTTTTTCAGGACAGAATGTTCCAAACGGAAATTCGTGTTCCATTTACTTCAAAGCCATCTTTGATACCAGTTTCACGCCTTCGCAGCCGTTTTTCGGTAAATGAAACTGATTTGTACAAATGGTAAACTCGAGTTCGCGACGAAATTCACCTTTCCTGAATTTTGCTCACCATTTGCCCAAACCGTGAACCAACCTGTTTGCCCAGTATGTAAAAGCTAAACAACCAGAGTCTTGAAGTAGTACTTTCGTGCTGAATACATTAAGGCACGGTTCAGACGCCGTACTTTTCATGAGCCGAACCTAATTCAAATTTAAAGACCGACCCAAATTATTTGGACCGGCTAAATTGATTTAGACGCCGATCTTAATTTCAGGCGAACTAAATTCAGAGGGAGAAAAATAACCATTGCGGTCAAACTGCTTAGAAAATGCGTTATAATAATTTATGCATTAGGTTAGGTACATGAAAAGTTCGGCGTCTGAATCAAAGCCGTTCCAAAGTCGCTCCAAAGGCGAAATTTCCGGCCAGGCTAGGCGAAAAGAACGGTTGAGCCGATCCAAATTGAAACAGGCGTTCCTAATTGATTCAGACGCCGAACTTTTCATGTGCTTAATAATTTAATGTATTACGGTTCGGCTCATGAAAAGTTCGGCGTCTGAACCGGGCCTAAGACTCAAATAAAGTGAAGGTTTTTTCGTGTTTCCAAAGGTGATTTACTGCCTTGTTGTTGTTGTTGCTGTGAATCTCAACGTCGTTTCGGTGACTACCTGTGTCCAGACTCTACACGCCACGCGTTTACCTTCACTATACATTAAATATTTCCATTTGCGAAACCATAAGCCATTGTTGTAAGACATTCCCTTTGTTTACTTTTGCACCTTGCCAGTATGCGTATGTCAATTATGTATTTCTTTATATATCGATATAGTATGAATACTTCACTCCGTTTTGATAAAAAGTTTGCCTTCCTTTCGCAATTTGTATTTATGTTGACAGAATATTATCAAAATATTGTATTCGAAAAACTTTGGCTTGGCTCAGTGTGTCCAGTAACTGCTCTGTGACTTAAAATTGACAGGGTTAAATTTAGTTTGGAGATACTTTATTTACAGGGAAGGCTTTTTTCGTAAAAACCCCAGAAAACGAGCCGAACAGCTTATAACCTGTTCTTTCCGCAAAGATTCCAATACATAAAGGAATGAAGATAAGTGGCATCTTAAACCATCGGTCATAGCTAGGTAAGGCAAATATTACAAGCGAATAATAATTTTAGCGCTCTTTTGGGGTAACGTACCTGTTTTCATGGGTAGCAAGCAGGCTGTGTGTTAACTTGACGTGTTAGAACAGACTCCACAAAAATATAATTGTATTCTCATGTTCGTAAACCACTCACTGGAAGTCAGAACTTCAACAGGTGATCCACTTCAGTAATAGATTTATTTTATACCTTAATTCATTACTCTTTTGTGTGCTTTCGGCATGATACTAAGCCTCAATTAAAATTCCCGCCAGAATTATTTACATTAATCAATTTAAATTCAAATTTCGAAGTAGACATTCACCAACAAAAATCATTAAAAAGCACGCATGCTAACCTAGAGCCTAGGTGCTAAATATGAATTCTCGATCACTACAGACCTTTAGATTCTAAGACGAGTACGAGTACGAGATTTTCTCTATAGTACGTAGTGCTCGCGCGTGAGCCAGCGACATTTTGGCGGGAAAATGTGGTAGCCGTCGTCATTGATCGGGAAAGCGCGTAATCTCCTTCACTGTAGATAACAGTGCTAACTTTTATGGTAAAATGAAGCTTTCCGGGAAGTCTATATTTTGAGAATACGCGAAAAAACTTGAACACTGTTGAAGTCAAATCTCGTACTCGCAGTCGTCCTCGTCTTCAAATCTAAGAGGTCTCTTTAACGCGGGGAACGAATACGACCCAAAGGGGCCATTTGCATGATGGCGTCATTTTACTACTATGACCAGGATCCGGTTCAGGGTTTTGTTTTCTTTGGTACCGAGGCACAGATAACGTATAACAAAAGAAACAATACAACCAAACAATAAAGCCTTTCAGGAGAACTCTATTGTTTGGTTCCATTGTTTCTTTTGTGATGACGGTACCTGCAGAAAGACCTAACATTTGGCGCTCTAATGTGTAATATTTTAAAACATTTTGCGCTTCGTTGCATCAATTCATGCAAAAATCAGTGTAATCAAGCAGTACCGTTTCACCCAGGACTATCTGGAAAAATTATCGCTTGTACTGTTCGACAGAGAGACAATCAGGTACATTTGCTGGATTCAGAGTAGTTCATTTCGTACGATTTAACCTGAACAGTTTTTTGAGATGCAAATTTTTGCGAGAACGACAGTCTGCTTGGACATCGAGGGCGAACCGAGAAGGAGATCACGCGCGAGCGAGCCTTGAAGGTCTTGAAAGACTCTCCGGTTGTTGCACCCCTCCGGCTAGGTGAGAGTCTTGGCTTTTCCCGATTCTTGCTCGAAGACCGTTAATTTTGGTTCGAAAAGTTAACAACAACGACAATAAACAGCGATAAGATTTTCAATGGAGTTCACAGCTATCCGTTTTAAAAGCGGCCAAACAGTTTAGTCGTCGTTAAAAAGAGTTGAACATTTTATGCGTTCGTCGTGAAGAAAGTTTAGTGAGAAAATGTGCAAACGACTTCTTCATTTAGATAGTGTCGAACAATGCTATTTTTAGGTGGTTTTGAACTATATTCTCGTTGGGTGCCCCTGTTATTCCGTGGCTAATTGGACCCCATTTTATCCCTATTTTACCTGAGGAACGGGCGCAGAAATTCCACTGATAGTGATGACGCGTCGCTACCTAGATCTTGGTTGAAGCAATTTTGAACTGACTGGTTGAAATAAATGTTCAGCCAATCAAAAGCACTACCCAGATCTGGGTAGTGACGGGTCATCACTATGGACGAATTTCTGAACTCGTTTCTCATGCTTCATTTTGCGTTGAAACCATCTTAGTGGAAATTCGACTGTTTTCCCCTGCTAAATGAGAGGCGGCTGTATGCACAAACTAGCAATTTCATTAATAACGAGAAAGGACTTTAAATATTCAAACTATATAATTTAACCTTACATTTACTGGACAATATCGCTACCAAGAGAAGTAAAACCTTTTACTGATATTCTCTCTTGTGATGAATGAACCGTGGAACTTGTTGAACTTGCTTTTGACTGCTATAACCCGTTTTTTCATATACCGGTAACTTAAAAATGTAAGTTCCACAAAACCAGATCAAAAAATGTTATGTTCTGTTGGATCTTATGAGTAGCCTTAATCTGTGCATAAATTGTAAGGTGCATGGCTACCTTTACAACAACAACAACACTTTGTCAGCAGCGGATGGTTTCGGATAGTATTTCTAGGTTATTTTTAGCTTTTGATAAAATATTACAGGTTTAAGTACGAAAGGAAAAATCCACGAAAGCGGAGAAATTATCAGGGTTTACATATTGCATTTGTGTGTAATGGTATAAATTGGCGAGTAATTAAGTTTTATTTTCGACTAGCCGTCATCCAACAAATTTTCCCGAAATAATTCTACTACCTCACGCCACATTACTTTACGAGGCCTATTTTTTATGAATAAAACATATTTTTAGACTGGATGTCATCGTACCACGAACATTTTCAAAAAATAAATTATCCTATTGCGTGGTGTCCTTTTGATCACATGATTATCCATTGACTATTTATTCAGTTGACTTGACACTCTTTTCATATCATCGTATCAAGGTACGGCTGAGAGAACAATTATTGTAGTGAAACGAATCAGAGATTTCAGGCCTTCGTGAGATTACAGGTAGGCTAAATTAGTCGACTTAAAACGACCAGCTTATTTAAATAAGTGAATGGTTCTCCTTCGGCACACTGTGGCAAAGAATATTGTTCGATGCGATGCTATTCTCAGGGGCACCCAACGGCAATTTTCGGGAAAATATCTGTTCGGAAGACGATTTGAGATCTAGAATTTTCGGAGCATTTGTTGTAAAATTTCTTGCTTGCCTGCCTCTACTAGGATTTTCGAACATCTACAAAATGGTATAATTACCCATTTTTAACGGATTTTGACTCTAAAAAGGCCACCTAGAATTTTCGGGAGCCTTTTCCTGGCTGAAATTTTCGAGAAGGTAGGTTTTTAGCCCTATAATTTTCGGATCACTAGACTTTCAGCTAGGAAATCCGAACAGATGAAAAGTTTTTAGGAGATAAAAATATGCCTATATTTACCGTTTGAATACTAAAATACGTTCAACAATGCTATGTTAAGTGGTTTTGAACTATATCCTCGTTGGGTGCCCCTGTATTCTGCACCTTAACGAAAATCGACACTATTTAGTAGGGTTTTCGTTAAGTTTCTTGCTCTTTTTTAGCTTTATCATTGACATATATTTTCCATGATTGTATCTATCAGTAGGCTCAGAAACTACAGGCCTATAAATAATTTCTCGTTTTAGAAAGGAATTATGACCGATCAGGTGACTGTTGTAGTAAGACAAGCCAGAAAATTTGTTTGACTTTGCATATCTTAAACTAACTAATAGTGTTTGATCTGTCTGGTCGTCGTTTCCGATCGCGGTATAATTTTTTTAAAAAAAAAATCAAAAAGTCGCAATTCTTCCGCGGATTTTGGATGAACTTCTGCGGAAACTGTCTGAACTGTTTTTGATCGATAAATCTTGTTCTTGCCTGTTTCACTTCACAGTCAAGGCCTTCTTCGGCGTGATGTTTTCTTTCCCAAAACCCAATGTTGGTTTAGTTTTGGTCTTTCCCCATAAAGTAAAGAAAACAAATCCATGCTGATTGTCCAATTCAATGGGCTCATTCTCGAACAAACAATGTGAAAAGATTCCGCATGACTTGTTAGTTTTTTAGCGCCAAAGCAGTCGGATTAATCCTGAACACAGAATTTTACTCGGATTCAGTTTTTTAGAAGGATTTTCCAAGTCTCAAGACCGACAGCTTCCCACTCAACAATCAGTTCAGCAAATACTACCTTCGCTTATTCCGTGTAAGATAACTTTTTCTCACTGTATTTCAATTTTTTTAAATCTTAGTTTAATTGTAGTTTTAATTTCAGCTATCGCGCGTGCGCTCCGCGTTCGAACAAAAACAGTACTTGTTTTACCGAAAGCCATCAAAGATTTCTTAATTAGATAATTAAAACCATTACTTGTGACGTACTACAGTTTATAGAAAGCGATACAACATCAAAACGACCTAAAAATAGCAAAAAGAAGCAATCTCGAATTTAAAAAGAACCAAGCATCTTCAGCTCGAAACCGAAAAAACCGAAATAACCTCAACTTCGGTGAAAACACCTGCAAACAACTAAATATAGTCAGTTGTTTTCAAGCGTGATGGGCTGTTCCAGGCTCTCGGTACAGACAGAGAGAGAAAGAAGAGGGGGAAGTGGGGCGGGGAAGAGAGAGAATTTCTTCGCTGTCCCGTTCTATTTTTTGCTCGTCTCGACTAATGAAAAGCCACAAGGGTGACCATTCCTCCGGGCACTTTTGCTTTTTGCTCACGGTACAAACCCCGATCTGTCTTTTTTTCCCGTTTGAGAAGGAGGGAAAAGAGGGCATATCACTGGCCCCCCCCCCCCCTTCTACTGGTTGGTCATTTGTAACCCAAGGGTTTGGGGATTTACCATCGTAGACTTTTGGTATATTATATTTTTAACCCATTAGAATGAGAAAGTTTGCGGTATTGCGGTGTTGATAATTTTTCACGTGGACTATTTTGCGGTATTTTGTCATTTTGCGGTACCGGCTAAACATGTAAGATGCTTTTTTATTTGTGTTACAGTGCTGGGCAACCTTATCCACTCTATACTTATTGCGCATGCGCATGCGTATACTTCTACTTCGTTTATTATTGGATTATTGTTCACATAGCTGCTGAATATCTTTCAGTGGAAGCACACGTCATCACGACAGCTACTGCAAATAACGAAGCGAGTTTCTTTTAGAGGGAAATAATGCAATATGCTCCTCAGGGCTGAACTGAGGTGCTGTCACGCGGCAGTGTAATTCCTTGTCACTATTGTTAGAATGTTTGTTGATGACACCTCAGAAAAAAAAAGAATTTTAAAAAAAATCATTTCCCTGAATCTGACTATGAGTCAGCTGGCGAAGTTGTATTTGGAAGATTAGTTTGTTATTGCTGGTACACAGGGTGGTATGTTTTGTGGCAACTGCCTGTCATTGGGTTTACTGTGAAAATAGTTTGATGTACTGCTGCATTATATAATAATGCCTCAGTGCTTTTCAAGATCTTCCTGCCTGAAACTGAAAGTATTCTGTTGGATAATGTTCGAAAAGTAGTGTTATGTGTGAATTTGGATTCAGTTTTTTGGAAGGTTTTCCAAGTCTCGAGACGGACAAGCTTCCCACTAAAAAATCGGTTCAGCAAATACTACCTTCCCTTTTAACTTTTTCTCACTGTATTTCAGTTTTTTTAAGTGTTTTACCGAAAGCCATCAAAGATTTCTCAGCTAACTAAAACCATTGATTGTGACGTACTACAGTTTATAGAAAGCGATACAATATCAGGGCGACCTAAAAATAGAAAAAAAGCCGCAATCTCGAATTTAAAAAGAACCAAGCATCTTCAGCTCGAAACCGAAAAAACCGAAATAACCTCAACTCGAAAACGAAGAATCCTGCAAGCCAAAACCAAAATACCCTCAACTTCGGTGAAAACACCTGTAAACAACTAAATATAGTCAGTTGTTTTCAAGCGTGATGGCCTGTTCCAGGCTCTCGGTATAGAGAGAAAGAGGGAGAGAGAGAGAGAGAGAGGGAAAGAGAGAGAGAGAGAGAGAGAAGAGGGGGAAGTGTGGTGGGGGAAGAGAGAGAGATAATTTGTTCGCTGTCCCCGTTCTCTTTCTGTTCGTCTTAACTAAATGAAAGCCACAAGGGTGACAATTCCTCCGGGTATCTGTCAGGTACTTTTGCTTTTGCTCACGGTACAAGCCCCGATCTGTCTTTTTCCCCTTTTGAGAAGGGAGGGAAAAGAGGGGCATACAGACATTGGAAGAGGGTGTGATCACTGGCCACCCTCCCCCGCATCAAATGGTGGGTCATTTGTAACCCGGGGGTTTGGGGATTCACCATCTTAGACTTTTGGTATATTATATTTTTAACCCATTACAATGAGAAAGTTTGCGGTATTGCGGTGTTGATAATTTTTCACGTGGACTATTTTGCGGTATTTTGTCATTTTGCGGTATCCGGCTAAACATGTAAGATGCGGTATTTTTAATATTTGGGTCGATTTTTGACTTGGTATAGTCTTATTTGCCGCTCTTCTTTTTTAATTGTGTTACAATGCTGGGCAACCTTACCCACTCTATACTTATTGCGCATGCGTATACTTGTACTTCGTTTATTATTGGATTATTATTCACGTAGCTGCCGAATATCTTTCAGTGGAAAGCAGACGTCATCACGACAGCTATTGCGAATAACTAAGCGAGTTTCTTTTACAGGGAAATAATGCAATATGCTCCTCAGGGCTGAGGTGAGGTACTGTCACGCATTAGTGGCGCGGCAGTGTAATTCCTGGTCACTATTTTTAGAATGTTTATTGATGACAACTCAGAAAAAAAAGAATTTAAAAAATCATTGCCCTGAATCTGAATTTGAGTCAACTGGTGAGGTTGTTTGAAGGTTAGTTTGTTATTGCTGGCTCACAAGGTGGTGTGCTTGTCATTGGGTTTACTGTGGAAATAGTTTCATGCACTGCTGCATTATGTAATAATATCTCAGTGCGTTTCAAGATCTTCCTGCCTGCAACTGAAGGTATTCTGTTGGATAATGTTCGACAAGTAGTGTTACGTTTGAATTTTTTTATCATTAAGTGGAAAGAACCACGCATGGCAAATTGAGCGATAGTCACCCATGCTAATACAGGGCGACAGAATTTCATCAATTGATAGCGTTGTTCCATTTTGGTTTTTCACCAGATCATTGCAAACATGACGCAAAGTGGAATCGGAGCAGCAAGTGAGACTTATGTTGCGGCACTTAGTTCATTGGACTTTGATGACGACACATTGAAAGGTAAAGACATTCACCACTGTTATTAGTTGATCACCAAAATCATGTACGACTCCCTTTTTGGCGTGTTAAACAGAAAATTTAGTCTCATATCACTGTTACTACGTAGTGACCATCTTCACTGACAAAACCTAGTAGGAAATAATCTTGCTTTCTAGAAATAAGTGTCAAACAAAACTTTGCAAACCTTTGTATTGACAGCGCTACCCAAATCAAACCCTGACGGGAGGGGTTGGTAACTAGATGGGAGATCAGCAGCCATATTCTGTCCTGAACACTTTCATTCTCTTCCTTTTTCTTTTTTTTAAATTTCATTTCATTGAACATCCTATTTCTATGACTAATGTCATGGTTTACGCTATTCATAAGGTAACTATTAACACCCAAAGAAATAGCGCTCAGGTTTAACGACATTTCAATCTGCTTCGTTGTCAGCTAAAGCAGAAGTTTACAAGACTAAAGGTAATGAAGCGTACTTGAAGGAAGATTACAGCAACGCCATTTACTTTTATACTGAGGGAATAAAAGTAAACTGCAAGGACCAGGATCTGAAGGCTAAGCTGTACAGCAACAGAGCATATGCAAACCTTCGTTTTGGTGAGACTATAACCAAAATAACTGAGTCTAAAGAAACTAAATCCATCCACAGACTTGATGTGTCTGGCTCAACAGGTCCGGGGGGGAGCTGCCCTCCCCCTTGCCCCCTCGCTAGCTACGGCTCTCGATTATATACTTAATAATGAACAATTCAGGGTTTTAACTTTCAGAATCTAAGTATAAAAAGGTTCAGACAAACGGGTCAAACAATAACGTTCTTGCGGGCGTTGCCTTCCATCATGTTGCCACGCTCCTTTATTCTCCCGCCCATCCCCTCCCTCGTCGCATGCCTGCCATGCATGCATTAGCTGACACAGTTAAGTGAACTACTCGCGAAAGAAGTTTTCTTTTTCCAGTGTAAATGATTTTTCATCTTGAATTTTTTTAAAATGTAATATCGCACTGATAAAAAGCATTACGCATTATTTTATTAATTCACTCAGGAACCTATGACCCGTATGGGCTCCTGATTCACTACATTCTGTTTTGGACTTGCTTTAACAAGGTCATCTTGTACTTGCCACCTTTTGTTTATCGTACGTGCTTTGAATTCTGATTGGCTCGCTGCGTTTGCTGTGTGTGACATTTTGGCTTTTGTTTTTCAACATTCCTAGGAAATTACATTAATTCACTGGAGGACGCAAGAGAAGCCACGGACATGCGACCACTGTCAGTGAAACCAATAATAGCAGGTAATTCCAAAGGTTTAGTACTTTTTCCTTAAGAAACAAACAGAGTTTACGACGTCCTGAAAGCGTTTGAATTTAACCACATTCTAACTCAAAACCGTAACCGGCGTTCTTTGATCATTTACCTTAATTTTTTCAAACTTTTGGAAACTATGCAAGAATGAAATTGAAGCTTAGAATTAGGATCAATAACTGAATTCACAAAGTCACATCATTTCTATCACAGGACTCTCGAGACTACGAAAACAGAACTGACTTGATCAACTGGAAATCAGCAATCACCCTTCATTGTCCTTTTGCGATGTTGGCTGATTATGACAGTGGCGGTCATGATCAAGTTTTCTATGTTTAACATTTCAGTTATAATTTTCTGTTTATCCCGCCAAGCGCTGTTTCGATAGAATGGAAGAAAGGGAGCAGGCTTGTGTCGCTGAATATTCTAGGTTTACTGATTTACACTATTTTCACTAATTCAGGAGCGAAAGCTTTAACGAGATTGAATCTGTTTAAGCTGGCGATCACGTGGTGTGATAGAGGATTAGCAGTATCCTTTTGTTCATTGCATTCCTGCATCATGATCAAAAGATAGTTTACCTTTGCTACTTGTTATACTCCGTACTGTGTCAGTTATGATTAAAGTTCCACGTAGAGTATGATTACAAAACGTCTTTGAAACATGTCTCCCGTTCCGAGCAAAAACAAATTACATTACAAATAAAATGTGATTACAAGCCCTCTTTGAAACCTATAAGAGAGAAAGAAGATCCAGGGGACTAGGTTCGAATTTACTCCAACCAAAAGGACATGGAGTATGTCTCAGCTTCCAATATTAGAGCCTGTGTGAAAACCCAGTCTCACCAGTTACACGATCTACCCTATTTCTCTTCCACGTTTCCATCCCTGAGCTACGAGAGGTTCTGCCAGTTCTTCAATTCACGTATTTTTAGTCTCAGGGAGTTTTATGAATGGTTTCAACACCGTATTGAGTGAACTAAAATTAATTGCCACTGGTATCCTAAAAGGTAAAGTTTTTAATACTCCTCGTATTGTAAACATAATTTACACACAACGACAACAACAACAACTTATTTATCCATGGCTTCGTCCTTCCCCAGGGAGCCGTGCACTATGGCTAAGTAATAAATGGATTATACGTAGTGAAATTTAAAATTAATTATGCCTTTACAAGTATACCTTAAGGTTTCTATACTAAACGTACAGTAGAGAAATATCATGACTTACTTTTTTACAGTATAAAAATTTTTTAACAGCCAGCTAGTACAGGTACCCCAAGCTCACGAGCGAGAATAGTTGTTGCGTAACAGAACTGTTACAAGCGGGTTTGTATGGGGATTTTAGCGATCGTCGTTATTAAGGGGTCAAAAATGGCAATAAAAAAATAATACGTCAAAACGTTTTACCTTGCCTCGTTCAAGGTAGTGTATTATTTGTGGTGTGTTGTTAGCATCTTCGGTCGTTTCAGGGCGATTCTAGACTTTCCAAAAGTCCTTCGTCGGATTTCATATCTTGCCACTATTGTGGCTTTATTGTTGATCTCTTAAATATGAAAATAAAGGTACTGCTTACTACGTTGTTTGGCGTGGGTGCCGATGTGAATTGAGCCATTGTTGCACATTGCTAGCTTAGGTTATGAATTAGGGATGAGAACAACTCTTTAGGGTTTCTAGACGCCTAGGCAAGGTTAGTGTCATTGGAGTTCAAAATTTCTAGAAAGGGATAGTTAGTTACAATGTGGCAAGTCATTGATAAATAATAGGAATATCAGGGATCCGAAGATAGAGCTCTGAGGCGCCCCGAAACGTACACAAGTTCTTCCAGATTTGACGCTGGTTATCGCTGTAATCTTTGCTTTATTAAATTTTCTGTTTCTGAAGAGGTTTAAGTTCGAATACCCTTTTCAGCTTGATAAACAGAATGGTGTTTGTTAAATCATTTCTCGATATCTAAGGTGCCAAATGCCGTTGATATGTCGACAAGAGCTCTCAAAGTAAAGTATTGAGAGAATTAGAGACTGTAGCTATAAGTAAACTTATTTGATGCCTTGGAAACTAAAGAAAGCTGGGATACTGTTGAGGCCATTTCAGTGACAGAAGAAAGAAGAAATGGCTTGACTTTGGGTTTTTGTTAGTCACACATAATGTCAAAGTCAGGATGAGACAGGTTAGACCTGATCCTGTAATTAATTACATTCTGATTGTACATGGTATCACCTCCAGCTCCTTTTTATAAAGGAAGTAGCCAGGATAAGTTCCGAAGGTACGCACAATTTTCTCCTCCCCCAGTAAATCAATAGATCCCTCGTCGTTTCCAATTTTCCTCTCCATCCAGTTCTTTCTTAACAGTAAGACGTGAGAGAATCGGATGTGCATGCAGGCCCATGTTCACAGGGAAAATGTCAGCTGAAATGTGATATTTAGGCGGTTTGAAACAGCTAGAAATGCGTCTAAAATTAGCATTCTTCTTACAGATACTGGGGAAAATTTCAAGTTACTTATGATGAACAACTTACTCAGCCTTTTTAGCCCCTCATGAGGGTTAGTTTTGTTTAACCGAAATATTGGGAAAATAAATCTCCCATCCTACGCTGTCTGATCAGCCTTGACTTTAATTCATAGGAACTCACTGAACAGGTCCACTAGTTGATATTCAGTTAGAACAAACATAAGAAATACTTAATTTATAATGAAACTTCATACCTTAACAATGTCAAAAGATCGAAACGGAAAACACCACTTTGATGGGGCTCAGAAAGCTGGCAACAGACATGGACAACGAGGTATCTTGGTTTGTTTCTATAATAAGCATTTCGCTTTGATTTAGCGATGAAAATAGCTTTTCATGCTACACTGATATTGCAAGTTGACTCTAATAAAAGCCGAGATGCGATCGGTACCACAATCCGTCAACTAAGGGCTCCGCCTTTAAAGCAATTTTACTAACAGTTCGCGTTACGTTCAAATTACCCTGTACTAAGTTCATAAAATGGTTGCTAAACAAACAACCAATGAAAATCAGGCATTATATTCAATTATTGTTTATTCAAAAAGTTTCTTCTTTTCTGATTGGCTCAATTCCCGCGGCTTGTTCTTCATAACCAGCTGGCGTTGACCAAATTTGGAAGGAGTACTACAGCCTAATTGCTAGAAAATAGACTGAAAACTGGGAAGCCTTTGATCGAGATTGCGCTGTTTTGTTGGAGAATTACAAAACGACGGAACATTTTCCACCTTTCGCAAAGAGAAAATAGCTGAACTATTGCCTAAAATCATAGCAAGAATGGAGAATATCTGCAGAACTCATGATCTGCAGAACTGGACATCCCTCTATATCCTGAAATTGTCTAGAAACAGGCAACTGAGAAAACTGAAGACGGTTCTCCTCGGCTAACACCCTTCAAATCATTTTCAGCCTCATTTGATAATTGTTAATTAACACACTAATCATCCAACAAAGAGGTTCCAAAATTTCACACACACGACGAGGTTTGAATATTGATACGAAACGTATGGGACCCAAAAACGTGGATCAAATTACCGGACACGAGATAGAGACGAGAAACTTTAATTAACGGTATTTCCTCTTTTAGTTCTCTGGGCATTCTCTGGTTTAGTTCTTCTGAACTGGTGGCCAGTCAGGGAGGGAGGTTGCTCATTAGTAATTGGGGTTTAATGAATTACTCTGTTTTTTTTGCGGAGGGGAGGGGAGAAAATTCATAACTGTCTATATACAGTATTCATAGCTTTTTACTGCTGAGAGAAAAGGAGAATGAAACACTCACATAGTAGTTAATTGTCATTTTATGGGTCTAAAAACTGAACCATTTCAATATGTATACAGTTCAAATCTCTCAGTTTTTTAAACCGGCGTCTATTACTGACTTGATTTAGTAATATGGTACTCATAAACAAGTATCTTATCGTTATCACAATTTTAAAATGAGAGTAGGCATTGGTGTGAAACGCCCGACATGTTTTGCACGGCGTTTGGTCATGCGAAACCTCCACGAAACATCCACGCCTCGCGCGAGGTAACTTTATCCCGATTCTAAAAATAACTCGAGACGAATTACCTATGGAATAGGGTGTATAAGGGGGATGCCCTCTCTGTCCCCTTTATAGTCTCTTGATTGAACCTTAAACTGAAGCTACATCAACTATGGAGAACTGCATTGGGACTCAGTCAAAATTGCTGATTGGTTCTCCACGCGAACTTCATCAGTTGCCTTCATCAGTTGCCAATTTGGTTTCACAAACGCGTCCTCTAAAGCTCATTTCCGCTCCACGGAAGGGCAAACATTTTATTGGTCAATTATGACAGCTGGTGACAGCATCAAATGCACAGGGTCCAGAGGAGTTTCGTGTGAATAAATGAATTACTTATTTAAAGTCTCACTTCAAAAAATGTCTATATCTGTCGCTTGGCACGATTAATTAGCCCAAATTAATGGAATCTTTATGAATCTACTGTAAACGATTTCTTTGCTTCTTATCGGACCCAGATAGACTTTGTTGTTCGCCATTTTGAAAATCAATAACCGCAAGCCATATCCTCGCTGGCGCACGGCACGTCGTCCGAAGAGTGACCGAAGGGCGACCGAGGCACGAAGTGCCGACCGATCTTGCAAGCCCTCAGTCTCTTGGTTTGCGGTCTATAGAATGTGTAACGAAACTGTAACACGATCAAAATAACCCATTTTTTCAGAGGTTTTCGACGGGTTTTGATGTTCTAATGACAAACACATCTCCTCTGGACCCTGTGTCAGATGTCGGTGCGCGAACTCAGGCATGACAGGCCAAGTGGGCGGTTTTCAAAATCCTGGGGTTTGTCTGCAAGCGTTTTCTTCCTTTCTTCCCCACCCCCTCCCCGCTCTTTTACTTGCACCATTTTTCGCGCGATCTTTGACTCTCGTTCCTCGTTCTTTGCTCCTAAACCGCACAGAAACGCTTGCTACGCAGGCTACGGTGGCTTACGAAGATTTAAATTTCGCGGTCGATGATCTGCCTCTCGAATAATAGAGGCACTTTACCTTAAACAATAAAAAAGACCATAAAAGACGCGAAAGTCTCTCGTCATTGTTAACCCAAAATTGCACATAGTTGACACAGCGCGCTTCGTTTGCAAGCCACTAGCCGGCTAACAAATAACATGTTTTAAAAGCATCTCAACCACTTGGCGGTGAGAAATTTAGAAAATCTTTGATAGGATAAACATTTTTTAAGCGAAAATATTAGGAATTCTAAGCGTACATCACGGAGATCCTTCTAGCTCGACGGTTTCGTTGTAACTGAGCTACTTGATAATTCGCCCCATGATCCTTTGCGAACTGCTGTCCAATTTCCTCTGATCCATTTCTAACTCTGAACGCTATTCTCATAGTGTGTCGATTATTCAACGTGTCTGTAAGCTTCAACTATTTTTTTTTAATGTAAGTCTAGACGATAAGATGTAAGCGACCAAAGTTTCGTTTCCATCCGTGGATAAGCAATCTGCGATACGGAAAAAGATGGCGCTCCCCGTTGCATCCTGGGTAGATCAACGAAATGTTGGTTCTGCTATTGACGAACGTTTTGATCAGCCGAATTTTAAAGCGCATAAGAACTTGGAAAGTGTTCTTGTTAACTTTCTTAATGACGACAATTTTTCTTCTCAAATTAAGTTAAATTATGCAGAAGACATCAAGTACTATTATCTTCTTCCCCTGTAGGAGATATTCAAGGTTCTGATGAAGGGCAAACAAATTGAAAGTTTTTCAGATATATTACAGTAAATGAAGTGAAGAGGCAGAAGAGCCTTGCTTGAGCGTGCCATCATTGTTGCGGTTGTACAAATCTGCCAAATCCAGCCGCTACAGCAACGGGCGAAAGATCACTTTAGTTTTCTGTGGCGCGCAGAGTCAAAACCTGGCTGCGAGCTAAGATGACCCAGCACAGATTTAAGAGTGGTGCAATCTTAATTACTCATAACACAAAAACTGACGCTGTGTGACTTGCTGATGTGGCTAAAGAATTTGTCAGTCGAAATGATAACCGCAAACGTAACTTTGGAACATTTATATACTGACGCTGATCGGCCTCCGGTCCTTCATATAGCCAGCTAACTGGACTAACATATGATAGACCCGACAAGGGCCAATGCGAAACCTTTAAGGCTTATTTCTTTTTCTTGGTATTTTGTTAATTCTGTTTGGTGAAATCCAGTTTAAATGGTAACAGAATATAAATCTAAGGATTGGCCTTAATATTATTTGAATTTTTTGTCACATTAAATGGACGCCATATATTTTAATTAAGTTTAAATTTACGTTTTTGTGTAGAAAACAATGAAAATGGTGATTAAAATTTAACAACATTTTCCCCGGTTTGATATACGCGTTTCTGGTGATTTTACGGGCTCTAAATTTCAAAATTTTCCCGGGGAACATACCCCCGGACCCCCTTAGATATACTCGCGCGTTCGACGCTCGTTCAGCCCCACCAATCCAAAATACGTTCCGCGGTCCCTGTACATCCTCCGTAAACAAGCGTTTACACTTACACACACACACACACAAAATCATACACCCTTGCACACACCAAACGTAACTAGCTATAGTTGATTAATTTAGAGCACTTCTCTGATGTCTATATATTTTTCTACTTCTATCTTCTCCTAATTAAAGAGCTAGCCAGGTAGAAAATCATAAAACCGTGATTTTAACACCATGCAATGCGTTAGAGTACAGAAGGTTTTTGCCGATGAGAATTAAATATTTGAGTAAAAGAAGACCAGTTTTTCATTACACCATTCGTAATTTGATTTTTGCAAAGAGTTAGGGATTGTTTAGATAGAGAATGATTCAAAGAGAAATCTAGGACGCAAAGGAAAAAGCAAAGGAACAAGATCGAAATTTATTCTTGTATTTACTCCTATTTCTTAGGCGGCACGTGTAATGCCTTTTTTGAAACACGAATTTCATGCTTACCTACTCAGATAACCACTGAGTTAAAAATTTACCTCCTTGCAAAACAAATAAAATAGATAATGAAGCTAATTTCTTCGCTTCTTCTTTAATCCATTTTGTTGGCAACAATAGCCAACGCGTACAAAGTATTTTCCTGAAATTTTATCTCAAATAATTATACTGTTCCCTCGAAGAGCTGTAGATTAGTTATGAACGTAAGTATGACATGTAAAATCTTGGACGACCTTCTTATTTCTTCAGAGCTAGTAGCTGCAGTTTAGGTTAGTCTTTGCATAGAAAGACACTGTACGGTAGTCTTGCAAATAAATGGGCGTTTGCCATTTTCCAAAACAACCTACAGGAGTATCAATATTTAAAATAAAAGTATAACAAGATATTAGGAGGATTTTCAGGTTAAGGACATTATTTTAACAGCTTTTTAAAGGACAGAGATATAACTGATTTTACACAGGATAAAACACTCTTATTTTTGCTGTTTTTAGTCATGCGGTGGAGGTAAAAGTAAACATGAGCAACCCGACAGCACTTCCCACGTAAAGGATTACTTGTGCAATACTCACCTTGGAGATAAAGCTTTCGAACGCGGTGATTATAAAACAGCCCGATATTACTTCGAGTTGGTATTAAAGGAAGCCAGAGAGATCGGAAATAAAGATCATGAAGGAGATGTATGTAACATCCTTGGCCAGATCTATCACAAACTCAGTGATTTGCAGAAAGCAATCGAGTTTTATCAGCTGAGTCTAAGTATCGCAGAAAAGACTCGAAACAAAAATTCTGAGGGAGCTGCATATAACAACCTTGGCGCTGCCTACCGCGATCTCGGTGATTTGCAGAAAGCAATCGAGTTTTATAAGCTGAGTCTAAGTATCGCAGAAAAGACTGGAAACAAACATTCTAAAGGAACTGCATATAACAACCTTGGCGCTGCCTACCGCGATCTCGGTGATTTGCAGAAGGCAATCGAGTTTTATAAGCTGAGTCTAAGTATCGCAGAAAAGACTCGAAAGAAAAATTCTGAAGGAGCTACATATAACAACCTTGGCGCTGCCTACTACGATCTCGGTGATTTGCAGAAAGCAATCGAGTTTTCTCAGCTGAGTCTAAGTATCGCAGAAAAGACTGGAAACAAAGATTCTGAAGGAGCTGCATATAACAACCTTGGCCGTGCCTACGGCGATCTCGGTGATTTGCAGAAAGCAATCGAGTTTTATAAGCTGAGTCTAAGTATCGCAGAAAAGACTGGAAACAAACATTCTGAAGGAGCTGCATATAACAACCTTGGCGCTGCCTACCACGATCTCGGTGATTTGCAGAAAGCAATCGAGTTTTCTCAGCTGAGTCTAAGTATCGCAGAAAAGACTGGAAACAAAAATTCTGAAGGAACTGCATATAACAACCTTGGCAGTGCCTACCACGATCTCGGTGATTTGCAGAAAGCAATCGAGTTTTATAAGCTGAGTCTAAGTATCGCAGAAAAGACTGGAAACAAAGATTCTGAAGGAACTGCATATAACAACCTTGGCCTTGTCTATCACGATCTCGGTGATTTGCAGAAAGCAATCGAGTTTTATAAGCTGAGTCTAAATATCGCAGAAAAGACTGGAAACAATAATTCTCAAGGAGCTGCATATGAGAACCTTGGCGGTGCCTATAAAGGTCTCGGTGATTTGCAGAAAGCAATCGAGTTTTTTCAGCTGAGTCTAAGTATCGCAGAAAAGACTGGAAACAAAGATTCTGAAGGAACTGCATATAACAACCTTGGCGCTGCCTATCACGATCTCGGTGATTTGCAGAAAGCAATCGAGTTTTCTCAGCTGAGTCTAAGTATCGCAGAAAAGACTGGAAACAAAAATTCTGAAGGAACTGCATATAACAACCTTAGCACTGCCTACCTCGATCTCGGTGATTTGCAGAAAGCAATCGAGTTTTATAAGCTGAGTCTAAGTATTGCAGAAAAGACTGGAAACAAAAATTCTGAAGGAACTGCATATAGCAACCTTGGCTCTGCCTATCACTATCTCGGTGATTTACAGAAAGCAATGGAGTTTACTCAGCTGAGTCTAAGTATCGCAGAAAAGACTGGAAACAAAAATTCTGAAGGAACTGCATATAACAACCTTGGCGGTGTCTATCACGATCTCGGTGATTTGCAGAAAGCAATCGAGTTTTATAAGCTGAGTCTAAGTATCGCAAAAAAGACTGGAAACAAAAATCTTGAAGGCAGAGCATATAACAACGTTGGCGCTGCCTATCACGATCTCGGTGATTTGCAGAAAGCAATCGAGTTTACTCAGCTGAGTCTAAGTATCGTAAAAAAGACTGAAAACAAAGACTCTAAAGAAACTGTATATGGCAGCCTTGCTTATAGATGTTTCTCTTTTGGCGACGTAATTAAAGCCGAGGAGTGTGCTAAATCCTCTATAAAACTGGTCGAGGAAATGAGGCATCTCCTGCCGGGGAAAGACGAGTGGAAAATCAATCTTCGGAATAAGCAAGATAGGAGTTATACTCTTTTAAGGAGACTTCAATCACAACAAGGTAGAACCCTTGAGGCACTTTTCACAGCTGAGGCGGGACGAGCACAAGCTCTCATGGATCTCATGGAATCACGATATTGCGTCAGGGAATCAATTCGACCGTCGTCAGAGCAGCAGATGGAACTAATAATGACAATTTCAGGACTTGTTTCTTCACCTACGATTTTTGTAGCAGAAGATGAAAAATTAGTGAGTTTGTGGTTACTGCTTAAGGGACAGCAGTGTCATTTTATCCAAAAGGAGATCAGTGTTGACTTAAAATCACTAATTCAGGAAACGTACCAAAAGATTGGTGTCAAGGATCGCTCTCGGGATGAGCCAAAAGATGAGAGAGAGAGAGAGAGTGTTGCTCTTAAAACATTGCATGACGTGGTTATCGCTCCATTTTCACACTTGATAAAAGGTGACGAACTCATCATTGTCCCTGACCGCTCATCATTCTTGATTCCTTATGTTGCCCTTGTGGACCAGAATTCGAGGTATTTGTCTGAAACGATGAGAATTCGATTGGTTCCATCACTAAGAAGCTTGAGGCTGCTGGCAGAGTGTCCGGAGGACCGCCATAGTACATCTGGTGCACTGCTTGTTGGTAATCCGTGGGTGGAAACTGTACGCATCAAAGGGTCCAAATTCCAACCGCTTCCGGGTGCTGAGAAAGAGGTACAAATGATTGGACAGATTCTTAACATTGAACCTCTCATTGGTAGGAACGCTACAAAAGAACAAGTTTTGAGTAGGCTCAACTCAGTTTCTTTAGTACACATTGCAGCTCATGGTTGTGCAGAAAACGGAGAAATTATTTTGTCTCCTAATCTTGCTGATGCTAAAAAGCCGAAAGAGGAGGACTTTCGTTTGACAATGAGAGATGTTTTGGATGCACAATTGCGCGCCAAGCTTGTTGTCTTAAGCTGCTGTTTCAGTGCACGAGGGGAGATCAAAGCCGAGGGCGTGGTTGGAATTGCACGTGCCTTTTTAGGAGCCGGTGCGCGTTCTGTTATTGCGTCCCTGTGGGCGCTCAGCGACGAAGAGACTTTGGAGTTTATGAGACATTTTTACCAACATTTGGTAGCGGGGCAAAGTGCAAGTAAGTCCCTTCATCATGCCATGGAATGTATGCGGGAGACTCAAAAATTAAAAGCCGTGAAGTACTGGGCGCCATTCGTGCTGATTGGGGAGGACGTGACAATGAAATTTGGCCAATGAAAGGTTAGTTGCTCAGTTAGTTGCTAGATTTTTTTCATCAGCATTAAATTCAGCACGTGCGAAGTTCGAGTTTTGAAACGGAACTTAAATTTCTACCACGACAGAAAAAGAGTAAATTAAAGCACGGACGACAGATTGAAAAACACGTTGTGCAGAGTAAAAAGAAACCAACACAGCTAAAGGATCATGCTAATTTGAACACATGAGGTCAGTTTTCAGTTGCAGGCCAGAAATAAGGTCAATCAATCAATCAACAGATCGATCAATCCGTAGTTTCACAAGTTCTGATGCCACGAGACTATGGTTAACACAACAGAGCAAAGACCGACAGTTTATTATTGTTAGTTTTTTCGTATTTCCTTCTATAACAATGAGCATTTTTTACGTCTGCGTGATGAAAGCGTACTATTCGGGTGTCTGGCCGGTATACTTCCTGAGACAGTTAGCTGTTGTAACTCTATTTCAGACCTGAAACTCCGTTTTCAAGCAGGAGGCGTAACTGCCTGTACGCCAGTGTGCACATGCGTTATTCAGCCTGTAATGCTTGTATAAGAGTACCCCTTCCCCCTTGAGACAGTTACCTGGTGTTACCTTATTTGAGACCTGAAAATCTGTTTCTATACCGGAGGCGTAGCTACCTTTTCGCCAGTGTGCACCGGCCTGTAAAGCTTGTATAAGAGTAGCCCTCCCCCTCCCACTCCTCCCTACGCAGGAAAATTCCCCACCTGGTCATAGCTGGTCTTCTCGCTTATTAGCAAGAGAGGATAAAGGGGACAGAGAAGGCGTCCCCCATACACACCCTATTCCATACGGAATTCCTCTCGAGTTATTTTTAGAATCGGGATAAAGCTACCTCGCGCGCTGCGTGGATGTTTCGTGGAGGTTTCGCAAGACTAAACGCCGTGCAAAACATGTCGGGCGAAAGGCAATGAAAGCGTGAGGAGATCGAGGGCATTTCTGAATATTGAAGCGAAATGAGTAGGCGCTAACCTAGGAAAAGGGAATCGCTGGACTCTTTGACAACCCCTGAAATCAGTTTAACTCGAAGTTGTCGTATCCTCAGTGCTTTAATAAAATGAGAAATTTCGCCGGTCTTTTGAAACCGGTCGTTTGTACAATAAAGCAAGTAGGACGCCAAGTGTTATTTTTGTTGAATAATAAAAGACTAATAAAAGAATAAATATCAAACCAGAAATTGCTCTCTTCAAACTGTAATTTATAAAAGATCCTGAGACAATATTTAGTGTGTTAAGGATTTCCCTGCTGTACTGTTAGCTCAATACAAGAGAGGAAGGGCGATTCTTTTTTAATTTCCATTTCGCTGACACAGCTTTAGCAGAAATCTCTCTGTAGTCGTTTTCGTCGACAAAACGAATAGCAATATCGTTCTCCGCGTCTTCCGCCATTTTGTTCTACGTCAATTCGTGAAGGACGCGTGCCTCCGAGCGTGGGTCATCCACGCGGAACACATTCGCGCTATGTGATTAGCTGTTGTCTTATCCCCCTTGGGAACTGTGGTCTTAAAAATAACTCGAGACTAATTACCTATGGAATAGGGTGTGTATGGGGGATGCCTTCTCTGTCCCCTTTATCCTCTCTTGTTATTAGTCAACTTGATAAAAATTACAGAAATTAGCTGGTCTGTTGCTTTCTTTCACTGCAGGAGCCAACAAACGATATAGAAGGACTTCTGAAATCTGGGAAAGCTGTAGGATCCTGCATCTCCATCAAGTCGCTCTGGCCGTACTTACCAGCGGGAATTGATTACGGATTTATTTACAGTGAAGAGAGGTAGACCATGAGTACAGTCCCTTATTTTCCCAAGGGATAGTAGAGCAAACAAAATAATTAAGAGGGCGTTCATGAAAAACACAACCCTCGAGTAAGGCGACCTTTCCCAGCTTGCCGCGCACCTTCCTCGTGGGTAGCAATTTTCACTGCCACTCGGGTACTAACTTCCTCTACTTCCCCCAAGGCAAATAAGGGACCACTCATTGTCTGGAAGAACTCTTCAAAAATCAATCATCAAGAGACGGAAAAACACGAAACGACAACGAGCACTGCATAAAACAAAAACGTTTTGGTCCAATTAGACGTTGTAGATACTTGTGGAAAACTTCAACAAGTGCTCGCTCAAAACCCGCTGTTCAAGGGTTTCTAGGAACAGGTTTCAGTCATTCCGTGGACGAACCTTTTATAGACTTCAAGGAAAAAGTTGCTTTATTTGCGTGAACTTGCACTGGGCCGCATATACCATATACACTGTAAATAGAAATTATATACCGTAACATCCCGTTTCTACGTGTTCAGAGAAATTGGTTACTGGTTTAAACTTTTACAACAACAAAAACGAAAACAACATTAGCTTTATTTACATGCCTATAAGTTCTAACAGTACAGTTGCAATTAAAGTTTTTAAAATTAAAACAAGAAGAAACAATAAAGCAACAAAGAGATAACAATTAAGTTACATCAGACTCAAATGGTAATAAATCAGTACAAAAATATAATCGTGATAATGCAAACTTCGTCCATTGATTTTTATTAAAACCGCAAAGAGGACAAAATAATCTTGTGATTTGGTAAATTCTGCAACTTTCGATCATCCTTTTCTTTCCTTTCAGTTACCTTGGTTTTATCTTTTAAGTAAGGGAAAAATATCGTTCTTAAAATTGTTAAAAAATTCTAGCAGGTTTCTTTGAGTGTTGAAATATGTATTTGTTTGACAATGCAACGTTTGAACCTACGCGGTCCGGGATGTAATAGTTTTCTTTGTTATTAATACAAGGGAGAATTCCTTAATATCAATAATACGAGGAAGATTCAAGTTCAGCTCTACAAGTAATACTTGATCAAGTTTTGCTTGTTTCGAGACAGCGAAAAATCAACTCAGTACACGACATAATAGATTCAAAAAGGTTAGAATCCGAGCCCAATAAATGTCTTTAAATCCTGTGTAGGCCGTTAATTTATACAGGCCCTATACGGGCTAAGATGTCAGTGCTCAGCTCTTGAGAAACTTCTCTTTTCAATGAATTCTCCCACCGATTTGGGGTGGTACGGAACAGTTTGGCCACCTCCCCCCTCCCCCTACATCCGTCTTGTGAGCGATGTAAATAAATTACTGTAATTAGATGTATAAAAGATGTAAATATCAGAAATTTTCTTTATTCACGTTCGTACTGGACGCAATGTGTAAAAATAAATGATTGATTTAATTTGAAGGCGACACAAACTGGTGTCTGTTTATTTAATAACCATCCGGTGCTTCCCTTCTGCGTATAAAGTGTTTCTTTAGCCTTCGTGACAGGCGCACGTGAAATATAGAGGCAAATATGAACGGCAGCGCTATCTTCGTGTGAGGAGAAAGAACGCTACCTCTCTCTTCGCGTTCTCATCTCCCTCGCGCATCACTTGACGCGCACCCATATTTCGCGCACGCCTACCCCGCAGAAAAAGAGCAAACATTGGGGGTGGTCACGGGAACGTTGCTTGGCAAAGTGCGTCACCTATGTCCAAGAATGTACGCGGGTATAGTCTCAATAAGCACTTGATATATGGCTGGGCTGTTGTCATTTTGATCTTTGAGATCTTGCCTTTTTCATTTAGATATGATTTGCTGGAATTCTTATTTGCCAAAATTTATGTATGCATTTTGATGAACTGGTATTCATAAGGACGCTATGTGACGGCTATTACAAAAATCTTGCATCTCGCAAGGATTCGATCCTGCATCAGTTAATCAGCAAAGATTTATAAGTGTAATTTACAAGTGTTCGTTTTATTTCCAGACTCTAAAGCAATAGCTACACTTGTAAATTAAACTTGTAAATTTAACGATGAATATATTTCAACGACGACTTTGGCTAAACTTATCTAAAGAAAACCTCAGTGCTCCTCCTTAAAATTCTACGAATGAAAAGTTTAGAAAAATTCTCATTTTGAACCTCTGATGTTTAAAAACGGTTTGGACAAAAATCTCAGGGGGAAAAAACAGTGAAACTTCAACCTTGATCCATGGTTTTCACATCCCCCCACGGACTTGAACTGATTGTTGCCGAGTCGACTCTCGTTTCTTTCCTGTCAAATGATTACGTCAAGTTGAAACTATCACGTGATCTTAATAAAACACAAGCCTTTCTTTGCGATCTTCACAGCTTTCTTTAATTCTGCTTTATTTGACTTCCGATCCTTCTGAAGTCTAAAAAAAGAGATACCAACATTAAAGATTTATACGATGATAACAGTTTTTCGTCCGCAACGTGAACGCTTTAAGGCCTTCGTGACACGTTCCTCCCTCGAGATAGCCTGCGTAAAATTATATGCTAGATAGAACGAGGCGCACCCCGTCCATTGCGCCTATATATTATACTACTTCCAAGCGCCTGTCGCGCACGCAGGTTAGATGAAGCCCTATAAGCCCTGGGTAGGTTGTTAGTTAATGGAGCAAACGTGCGCGGTCTTCTGTGCAGAAGTTTTCGAGTTCGATTTCCAGGTGGGACCTTAATCCTTGTTTCGCCTTTTACTCTTTTCCTTGTAGCTTTTTAAAAGTAGCTTTTAACACCAGTAAAAAGGAGAACTGATGGAGAGAAGGAGGTAAAACGAGCGCAAAGTCTGCCTCATCTGTGTCAGTCAAATGTGCAGTATTACGGGTTCATTTCCGACGTAAAATAAAGATCTTTATCGTTACCTTGCTGCTATCCAGTAACCCTCAGGGTTTAAGAAAGGTGATTTTTGTCGGGGAAACTTAGTGGAACACTCCTGGACTTAGTAACTGACCAATGCCTATCAAACAATTAAACTGGTAGCAGGATTATCGCGCGACCAAACAACTTAAACGGCGTCTAAACATTGTAATAACTAACTGGCTCAAGATTCCATTTTAAAGTAGCTAGGTAGGATGTACGATATCTAAAATTGCATAAAATAACAACTTGCCTTGTGACGAGTGATAAATCCCCGCAACCAAACATCACAAAAAACAAAGTGTCTTTCGGTAGGGCCTGGTGAATTTGTAGGATTTTAGAGTCTACCGACTTTAGCACTTCCTGTTGACAAAAACAAAAGAACTTCACAAATGTGACGCCCAAGGTGCTTTGCTTAAGTCAGGAACCTCAGAACAATCGGGACCAAAGTTGTAACAACTGTTTGAAGTAAATGTTTCCAAACTGCATATCCAAATGCATATCCATAGACACAAAATTGTTAAAGACACTGCCGTCACTTGAAGCCGATATTTCAAAAAATAAAATAACCTGGAAACGATCTCCCACCCCTCCCCCACCAAAAATCCTTTAACACTTTTTGACAAGCAGTCCAGTCATTTTTATAAGGACATTCCTTTTCCCCTAGCCTATAAAACTAAACAAGGACTTATTTCAATAAGTTACCGTCCATCTTTGATCGTCTTCTCCCTTATCGTTACACGTTTCACCTGCGAAAATAAGAGACAAAAGTTGGTTGAAAATAGTTTCTTGTCTCAATGAAATGTATGCATCAGTCTGATACGTTTTAAGGAACGTAATCAAGGTTCCGTCTGCAATTATAATGCCGCTGACCTTTGAGGAACATTTCAGGTTGATGTAAATGAGCCCACAGTAGATCTGCGGTTTTGACTAGCTCCACCGCCTGGGACGCCACCTAGAAATAAGGACAATGGTCATTGGTGGCCTGATAAGCGCCCACAGGTGCTAACACATAGGGGCTTACACATTCGATCGGGTTAAAAGATTTAGATAAAGATTACTTACTTCATCGATGAGTGGATTTTGTTTTCTTTGGCGGCCATTTCGAATTTTTCGGTCAGATGGTGCGAAATCTGGAGCCAAGAAAAATCGGGGGTCTGGGACAGTCGAAAAACTCTCGGAACATCCAATCGCTTGCCGAGTGTGAAGCGACATATTATCAGAGATAAGAGCAGCTCCGAAGATTTCTTGGTTGCAGATCTCGCACCAGCAGACTGCAAAGTTCAAAATGGCCGCAAAAAAAAGCAAATTTCTCCTATCGATATTAAAGTAAATGATCATTATTCTAACAACGTTTTTCTTCGAATAAGCGCTCGGGCGCTTATTGAAAATTTCAGCCCAAAGGATGGGAGTTTTTAAAAAGGAGTACACTTAATCGAGAAGCGCATTGGTTATCAAGCGTACTGACGCCCATTACACAAAGGGGGCGAGGGGGCGAGGGGGCGAGGGGGCGCTTATTTGATATTTTGGCCGAGGGGGAGAGCGCTTATTCGAGGGAGGACGCTTATTCGAGGAAATACGGTATTAAACCTGATCGGATGTGAGAGCCCCCTGTGGCTAAAGCTCAGACCCAATTTATTTTTCACCAAACGAAAAAGTTTTAAAAACTCCCCAGGTAAGGTCAATTTTCTTCTAATAAAACTAAAACAAAACAAAACAAAGTAGGTAAAATGAATCTAAATCGACGTTTCAGCTGGTTACACTGGCCTTCTTTATCCCATTTGCTTATTTCCTTATTCTCCTTTTTTTGTTTCAACCTGTCGATGACTCGAACCCTCGAGAACTGGAACTTTATTCGATTTCCCTATAAGGTTCGAGTTACCGGGAGTTGACTGTAGAGCATTTTCATTCACGTGGTCAGCAGCTTTGCAAATTTATCGGAACAAATTAAAGAAGGTTTCTACACAAGACAAAGGTTCAACTCCCACCGGAGGACTGGTTTGAGACCCCAACATGGTAGCTGTTTTAAAATTTTGGTACACCAATATTGCTGACGTGACTTCATGTGAAACCGCTTTACAGAAGTCTTCCTTTTCCTGAAAAAGGCGAGTTAAGGACATAAATAAACACCTGCGTCCCATCTCGTTAATGCCCGTTCTCTCTAAGGTGGCGGAGGAGTTTGTTGTTGCGGAGCACTTGTGACCATCAATTCTCAAGAAAATCGGAGACAACCAATTTGGGGCTATCCCAGAATCCTCAACAATGCATGTGCTAATCAGTATGGTGCACTCCTAGATCAAACACACTGATGGTACAGGATCCACCGTCAGGGTCGTCTTATTTGATTACCGGAAGGCTTTCGATTTGATAGACCACGCGCTTCTCGCTAGGAAGCTGCTGGCCCTAGATATGCTGGTTGGCGTATCGTTTTGGATCATCGATTTCCTTACAGATCGCACACAGAGAGTCAAATAGGGAGAAGATTGCTTGTCTGAATGGAGGAACGTACCGGCAGGGGTGCCTCAGGGAACCAAGCTCGGGCCGTGGCTGTTTATTCTCATGATTGATGACATCAACACTAGTAACACGGAACTGTGGAAATACGTGGATGACACAACTATTGTAGAGTGTGTTGACAGGAAGGAAGACAGCCGTATCCAATCTGATGTGGAGGAACTGATCACTAAGTCTAACCAAAACAAGTTCCAGCTAAACGAGTCGAAGTGTAAGGAACTATGGATTTCGTTTGGTAAATCAGCCGTGGACTTTGCTCC
>CALNXK010000574.1:90000-110000 GCA_942486035.1 Porites lobata | reverse complement strand
AGATTATTGAGATTATGTCTCATGAAAATATATTATAAATAATTTACCGTATTTAAATCCTTTCCCCATTTAAATCTGATAAAACAACCAGTTGTATTTTAGTGCATAAAAGGCATCTAAAAACTTAACTTGTACATATCAAAAGTATCGGTGATTTTGCAATGACAAGTAATCTTTATTGCTTCAATAATTTATTTCAGTTTTGCATGCTAGACCTTATAGAAGGACTTTCGAACTGAAAGACTTAAAAAGCCGGTTCCGTTAGGACCCAGACCACCCAATCCCACCGCCCTGATAGTGAGCAAAACAAATTGGATTTTTTTACCGGAAAAATCAGCTTTTATTTCGCTTTTTATTGAAGCACCGAATTCGAAAAAACAAAAATTAATTTTTCATTATTTTGATTGTATCAGGTCCAGCTTTTACCTACAAAATAGGTAATTTTTTTTTTACTTTACCTATTCACTTTTATTTATTTATTTGTTTACTGAACAGAATCATAGAAGGTACTAAGAGAAATTCCAAGCTTAGAGACAATATTTTTCAACAATTTTGTGACAATTCAATCACAGGGATATGAATTTTGGTAAAGGCCTCCTTAGTGAACAGGAAGGATGTTCAACACATCCAGTTGACTCTGTCTTTGGTCGCAGGACCAGGTCCAGCGGCAGGAGTAAAGATCTCCTTCTTTCCACCTCCTTCCAGCACCAGGGTTTCCCCTTCCCGTCTGAGTGAAGTCAGACCTTCCAGGATGGAGGTAGCCTCACTCTCCAGCTGCTGGAGCTCTGGAGACGGCATCATCCTTGTTGACATGACTGGTCCTGACACAAGATTACCATCAGCACCCTGAGTTGCATCGCAGGATATAATGTTGGCCACCTCGGCTGCAATGTGCCAGGCTCCTTCTCCAGTTTTCTCAATCATCAGCTTGAACCTCCCCTGCCAGTCTCCTTCCACCCCTTGTCTTGGAGTGGGAACAAGCTGGAAAGCATCCAGGCTAGAAGTAGCAGTCTCAGAGATTGTCACACCCTGTCCCACTTCATCCATGGAAACTGCTGGACGGAACTCCATGCCACTGTAGCCAGAAATATCAAATGCCACTCCCAATCCACTTCCATTTTTAGAGAATGCCAGCACTGTTTTCTCACCAGGCTGCTCCAACCGCATTCCAATGACATCACCATCACCAAACTTAGGTCCCCAGCGACTGGTCACCAGGCTACTGCCATCACTCAAGTTGCCTGGCCCGCCATAGAACAATCCCTTCATCCCCCAACCAGCCGCAAACTTATCCTCAGCAGAAACTCCCACCCAGGTTCCGGAACTTCCAGTCACTTTAAACTCCCAACTCCCAGTTCCGCCTTGACTCCAGATAGCATTCCCCTTGGAGTTGCCACTCCCAGTAAAGCTAACCTTTGCTCCAGAAACTGTCAGGTTACCTGATCCATCATCTCTCCATGCCATATTGTTGAACTGATACTAGGGCTGGGTTCTCCTGTGTTAATGTAAGTAAAGGTTAGGCTACACTTTTAAAATAAGGTTTATAATTGACAAGGCATCCATGGGAAAATGTTCCTACAAAAAGGAAGAGCGTGGGGACATTATTTTTGTGTGGAGCCCTTCAACAATAATAAAATTATTATTATTACTATTCTTTGTTAACATGTGTTTTTTCTTCAGTTGATTATGTCATCTATTTGAAAAACCACTGACCATTTTCATTGCATTGAGAGTTCAAGTATTTATCCTCAAGTATAATTTTTTTCATAGGTTTAAGATGTCATCTTTTTTGTTTCACTGGCTAAAATATAAAAAAAAATGGTGTTTGGAAAAATGGATCACCTTAAACGCCCCATAGAAATTGAAATCTTGGGTTTAAAAAAAATCAAATAAGCCTACTAATTCTACCCTGTGTGGCTGGCAGGTTTGTTATGTGCTGGGCATTTTCTTTATGGGATGGGGAAATAAAATTTGACTTGCACCCAAACTTGTGGTTCTGCTACCAAAAACAACAGCACATCCCCCACTAACCCACCAGCTGGCTATAACTGAATCAAACGGAATCAACTGAAAAAATCATTGACAATTACAACTACTGTATTAAAGTGCTGACAAATTTAAGATAAATAACGATATTATTATTTTTTCCTAGAAGTTAATTATTCATGTGGTAACCTTTTAAGACATTACAGTATATTTTCTTTCTTAACCATCATTACCATTGAGATCAACAGAAAACATTTATCTTTATCTCAGCAGAATTACATGAAGGGTTAAAAAAGACTATTAAAGCAATGTCTTTTTACCTTTAATATATCCCCTTATATTCATACTGTTTGTTGCATAACATTTCAATCATTTATGCATTTAAATCATCATAGGGGTGCTTGCCATTTTGCCAAACAAGCCGGTTAGAAACCAGTAGATCTTGCCAAGTGAAAACGTAATAACATTATTCTTGAAGCAAAGTTTCCAACTAGGTCAAAGCATTCTATTTAAGTTAAGACCTGAATTCTGATTACTTTTTGCAAGGTGAGACTCGAAATTTGGGAAATTGAAATGGTAAAGTGTTGGCCGGACAAGACTGACTGCTCAAAATATTAGTTAGGACCAACTCTGGATTGGATCAGTTTTTCTGGAGAATTTTTAACAGCCAGACATTCCAATCATATTTCAAAACAATTTCCAGCAGAGATTTCAGCATCTGTAAACTCAGCATTATCCCTTTTTTACCTCTAATAAATTACAAGTCCATCTTGTTAAAACATTTTGACTTTATGGACTCAAAGAACCAAATAAATTCTGAAAAATGTATTCTCCCCCAATCTCATTTCCAGTAACGGGCATGAAAAGTAAAATGTTATATATTTGTACATACCGATCTTCGTGTAGCAAACAAAACACTCTGGCTTTTGCAGTCTTAGGCCTTGGCCTCTTCAGATGTGTTGATATCTGCACAAGCTGAGCTGAAGTATGAAATAAGAAAACAGACAGCAGAGTTTTTACATCACACTCACTCCAGGCAGTAGGCCAAGTTTGATGCATAAATTACCTAATGAATTAATAATTTTGCATAACCAGCCACTTACAGCCCATTGCACTCTCTTCCTTTCAGACATTTGATACAGAGAAACTATAGGTATTAGTGTAGAAATAAACTTCACTTACCTCAACTTGGGCTGGAAGAAATCTAGCCTCACTGCCGTGTATCTGGTACGTTTGTTATGCACTGGGTATTTTCTTTACGCAAGGCGGAATATTTGGCTTGCTCCCAAACTTCCTGCAGTTCTGCTGCCAAAAAATATGAGCACTCCTCAGCTAACTAACCCCACCAGCTACACATGCTGGCTAATTGAATCAAATGGAATGAACTGTAAAAATTAAGGCCAGGTGATTTCCACTTGCTGCAATAAGCAAGACCATTGTAACTGTTGATGAGATAAATGTTTTTTTTCTGCCTTGAAGCTAGTTAATTATTCATGTGGTTAAACCTTTTTAAACAATATTTTATATTTTCCATCAGTATTATCAGGAACAGCAGAAAAAAATTATCTTGGTCTTGGCAGAATTATATGAAGAGTGAGAAGACTATATAATAATGTTCTGTTCAATGTTTGTGCTGTAACATTAATAAAAAAGCCATTAGGATGATGCTTTTATTACGTTTTGCCAAACAAGTTCAGAAACCATTGGATCTATCCATAAGTGCAGGAAAACATGATAACAACACTATTCAATAATTTAAAGCAAAGTTTCCAACTGGGTCAAAGCAATTCCGCTTTTAAGTTAAGACCAAAATTCTGATTACTTTTCACAGACGGTAAAATTACAAGAAAATTGGCAAATAGAATGGTAAGTGTTGGCCAGACAAAACTAACTGGCAAATTGGTCTAAATAATGGACCAACTCTACACTGTAGAAGTGAAAATTTTCCCCCAGGGGGAGGGGGGGGGTACTTGGGTTAATGTTTGCTGGGTATGTGCCGCTGGCCTATCCCATTTTAGTAAAATCCAACTAGTGGTTTATTATCAATGCTGCATTCTGATTGGTTGAGCTACTACTAGGCTATATGTTATAGCCCACTAATAGAGTAAAGTGCCAGGTTTTTGGCGGCAAAAAAGGATTAAAGTCTAGCTTTAACTAGCTAAAATTTTTTTATTCTCAATATTTTTTACCAGCTAGTTGGATTTTACTAAAACAATTATTATTCCTCGAGCCGAATGGCCTCCGAGTCAATATAGCTCATTCGGGGTCGAGGAATAATTGTTAAATAGTCTATTTTTTGGCCAATTACAGACCCCATCTTAGTCACCTTTTGGAAAACGTAATTTTCACGATCTCAACTTAGTCTCTTTCTATTTATGCATCTACCTTATCAATATGGTTTCAAGCAGCGGAATGTAATGCTGTCAATGCAAGCGTATTGTTAAATTTAATAAACAACAACTTTCTGACTTTTTTAACCGAGAATCTTCCCATTTTGGATCCCTTCTTACCCCAAAAATCCGAAAATTTGCGACCCCATTATAGTCACTCCAGTTGACAAAATGCAACCCCATCCAGCAACACATCCACCTTAGCCTCTTGTGAGGGAGTACCCGCCCCCTCGGAAACTTTCACCTGCAGCTGGACATCGACCAAAACTTCCAGCAGAGATTTCGGCATCCATAACTCAACATTTTTTCTTCTCATTAAGTTACAATTTACCACTATTTTTGTTACAAAAATAATATTTCAATATACTGACGAGCCTCCTCATGCAAACACCCTGTCATTACCGAACTCCCCCAAAAAGTTACCACAATTTTCCCAGTCTATGCCAAAGTCGGAACCTCTCATACCCACTGAACATAATTTTTAATTATTTTTCTCAAAATTATGCATGCTGCTTATGCTTTTGTATCAAAAATAACCACTGAATACAAACACCAGTGGCACAATTTAATGCAGGGATAGTCTGAAGGAATTAAGCTGGTGTTCAAAAGTTGAAAAATTACCAAAAGACTGAGATTGTAAACGCAGGTCTTCAGCTTAGTAATCAACAGGAGACTGCTGTCCCATATATATAATAATTGTAATAAAAAGCTATACTCATCTTTAAAATACGCTACTAGCATTATGCGATTTTGTAGAATTTTGGAGTGGGGAAAGAGTGCTTATATGGGGTCTGAGACTTATAAACCGGTAGAGGAGAGTTATGACAAAGGAAGTGCATTCAAAATGTTTAAGGTTAGAAAAAGCTCAAGAGCCGTCGTGGTAACTCCTTTTAAACACTCCAAAAGCGGTCGAAACTCTAAGGTACATCCCACAACCCAATCTGTTATGTATTCTTTTCGATCAGGTTTTCAGTTGTAGGTATGAAATGTAAAATGTTGCAACGTACATACCTCTTCTTGTAGCAAAGAAAACGGGCTTTCGCAGTAGGCCCCCGCCTCTACAGCTGGGTATATATTCAAAAGCTGAGCTGAAGTAAACAGACGGCGGAGAAGGTAGCGCAGACGAGTGCAGATTCTACAGCACGCACAGGCCGCCCAAGGTCGATGTATAAATTTACTTTTGCATGACCACTTACGACAGACAGTTGATACAAAAGCTAATGAACAGATCGATATTGAAATTTAGGTGAAAGTGTAGAAACAAACTTCATTTATCTTAACTTGGGCTTGTTTTTGCTTTTTCTTCGTTATAAACCCAGACTCAGTTTATGTCCATTTTCAACTTCGTCATATAAAGAAAGCCTGAATCTAGCTGGAAACTGAAAAACTCCATGAAAATAATGAAAAACCATAACCTTTGCGTTTCGTTCTTCGTCTGTATCAATAAATAATATTACGATATCACACTGTGGTTTGGAAAAAATAGACTCTGATGGTGATTAATTGCAACTGTTGGATGTCACCCCGCGTGTACGGCTCCTGCAACTCGCGTTACATGCCCGATAGGTCAAGGCAGTACATAATTAAGGTCAAAATATTGATATACATCAGAATAGCGGAAGTGCGAATCACAATTGGTCGTCATTTCCGTTTTTTTTTTCTCGTTCATCATGTCCGGTAGTCTGCTACACAGCCGTTTTCAGTGTCGTCACGCAACGCTCCTCCCCTTCAGGGGAGGAGCGTTGCGTGACCACACTAAAAACGGCTGTGTAACAGACTACATGTTCGGCAGCATAGAGTGCAATTCGTAAAAGCCATTAGGTTTTCGTAAGAATCAAAATTTTTATCCCTAATACATGGTATTATAAGCTGGGACAAAAGCCGATTACGGCTCCTCGCTGGAGTCCGCCTGGGACTGGGGTTTAAGCCAGTCGGTTATCTTAGAGATTATCATACAGCGACATATTAATTGTCAACTTATTCGCAAAGAGATGATAACGTAGTCAGCCTGGTACTAATATTATTTGCGTTTACACTACACAGAAGGCTTATGATCAACAAATAGAAAACAAAGATTGAGATCCAGATTAGAGATGGAATGGAAGCCTGGGTGATACTTGTACTGTTCCTGGTAGCCTGCGGCATGGCGGTTTTGGTTGGGCGTGCTAAGTAATAAAGGCACTCAACGTCAATTTTCGCAAAATATCTGTTCGGAAGACGATTTGAGATCTAGAATTTTCGGAACATTTGTTGTAAAATTTCTTGCTTGCCTACCTCTCCTAGGATTTTCGAACATCCAAAAATTGGTATAATTGCCCATTTTTAACAGATTTTTACCCTAAAAAAACTCACCTAGATTTTTCGGGAGCCTTTTTTCTGGCTGAAATTTTCGAAAAGGTAAGTTTTGATCCCTATAATTTTCGGATCGCTAGACTTTCAGCTAGGAAATCCGAACAGATGAAAAATTTTTAGGGGATAAAAATGTACCCATATCTACCGTTTTTATACTAAAATACGTTTAACAATGCTAGTGGTTTTGAACTATATTCTCGTTGGGCGCCCCTGGGTGTTCAGAGAACCGAGGTTTTGCCAGAACAGTAGACTGCTTTTTATACTTAAATATTTACTTATTTCGACTTTAAAAGCCCTATCCATATTTCCTCAACCCTGTCCGCAACCGCATCACTTGGCCCTCTGTAAGATCGCCTTCTGATGATGATCGGTATCGTGATACAAGATGGGGCGAAACTTTTAGTTGAGATGAATGGTTTGAGAAACAATATTGCCAAATGCCTACCGTCTTAAGGGACGAACCATTAGGAAAGTTATGGGGGAGGGGAAGGGGAATTTTCGAGACGCAGAAATTTTGTTTTCGTTATCAAATTCCTTGAATGACATTTTTTCAGGCCATAGCATGAATATTCTTTAGGATTAATTGGCGTGCATGCATTTTTTTTCATTTAATTTTCCCTTGCGCGAATATTTTTTTTTTACTTCGCCCCCCCCCCCCACCCTCCCCCATAAGTTTTCTAATGGTCCGTCCCTAAGTAAAGTTTGTAGAATACATTAATATTTTATGTTCTAGATAACAGATTTTATGCCGATTTTATAGAATGCAACAGTCATTTTTACAGTTTAGTCTTTGAATAAGCGCATATCGGGTTTACTTAACAATGTTAACGGGGAAATAAACGGAAAAGATGTGATTTTGATTAAGATGACCATGTCGGCTGTCTTTCAAGTTTAAACGATGAACCGGTTGCGTGACAGTATTCTTCGCAGCCGCTCGGGTCGGAGTCACCCAATGCACTTCCGGCCCGTAAGACTACAATCTTACCCAGAGTAATGGAAAACCTATACCCCACCCTCCTATCTGAAATGGTACGTCGCGGCTTCATCTTTGATTCTGTCCAAAATTGTAGTTGTGTGAGGGCGATACTCTTCCGGAGTACAGTATCCGTCGGATTAAAACTTATACCGCGTTTAACTGCCGCCTGGTTAGCTCAGTAGGGAGAGCGCCGGTCTGCTGGGGGGTGGGGGGGGGTAATGAGTACTGCCAGGGAGGTTGGTGATAAGGGAAGGCAATCAGCGGCTTGTCGTATTTTAGCCTTGTCGTTTTACGAGGTTGGGGACTATATTAAAAGTATAGAAAGCAGCAAAGAGGAACTAGCTATTGCAAGGGAAAAGGGAAACAGAAAGAGAAGCATCAGTGTGCGATGTTCTGGCCAGGTCTTATCTGCGCATCGGAGGATACAAACAGAGTATTGAGTACGGTAAAAAAGCACTGAGCATTGCCAGGTATGCGCGAAAGAGGGAAAGAGAAATAGACGCACCTGTTGTTCTTTCAGGTTCGTACTATGAGGTTGGTGACTATCATGATCTAAGCGTAGAATGTGGCAAGCGAGCCCTGAGTATTGCAAAGGAAGTAGGAAACAGAAAAAGAAAAGCGGACGCATGCGCTGTTCTAGCCTGGCCAAACACAGCATAGAATACGGAAAACAATAGCCCATTTCCTAGTTCTCGCATTTTAGAGATCTGGTGCCGAAATTGACTCGCGAGAGCGAGGCTAAGTGCATTGTATCCTATCAAATTTCAGAAACAAAAGTAAAGCATTGTAAAGGAAGTGGGAAACAGGGTGCAGGAAGCTGCCGCGTGCCCTGTTTTGGCCAGGTCGTACGACGAGATTGAAAAAAACGACATAGCATAGAATAAGGTAGACAACAGATAGTTACAGCAGATGCAAAAGAATTTCGGAAGGGTAGTTCAGCTGGGCCCAGTTGTTCGAAGGCCGATTAGCGCTTAACCCTAGGTTAAATTTAACCCGGGTTTCTTTCTCTTGCGTTTAAAAGCATTTTCTCGGATAATTTTCTCTGTTATTTTTAAAGTTTTCAAAAATCAACTTGTCGACAAAAAGAATTCAAACTGAAATGATTTTTAAGCTTTCATATCTGAATTCAAATCTCGCACTAACCCTGGGTTATCTTAACCCAGCTTTGAACAACTCGGCCCAGGTAAAGACGGCAAAGAGTTCATAATCGGTTTCATTATTCCTCTAATCAAATGTACTGTTAGAATGAATTGCTGTTTTTAAATTACTGGTCAGGATGAAAAGACGCAATAATAGCTTCACCTCGGGAAGTTTATTGACCCTAACATTTGCGATGCTATGACTTATCAGTTCTATCGAACTGTTTTAATAAGTGACTGGACATTACTTGCAAGACCAAATAGAATCATGGCTTAAATGCCGTGTTTGAAAGAACAAGTATACCACTGTGTTGGGATGTTTTACAATCATGCCAAGGTCATTATAGAAATCCAACATAATGGCAACTTCGTCCTCTTCTTCGATGAAACACACTTTCTGGATAATTGCCTGAAGCTAATCGAGGTTCAAAAACTAATTTAAAACCATGGCTTATTACCAGCTAGCTGTGGGGAACGTCTAAGGCGAACAGTTCATCTTAGGATTTAGAATACTGATTAATGTCCTCGTTAACTAAATAATAAATTGAAAAGAAAAAGTTTCTAACTAAACCACTTAAGGTGCCAGGTAAGTATAACATGCTATTCGAGAATAGTAGAAATCCATCAAACTTGTTAAATAGATTCTTTTTAAAAAAATAAACTATCCTGAAAAAACACATTGGCCGTTCTTATACTAAGGAAGATAGAAAGAATGTATGAGAGCCGCTAAAATTGGGCCTGATCTCAGGTTAAACTTAGGCAAACATTTGTAGTTTGACTGGTTATGCGTCTCAAGTATGAAAACGGGTTCAAACGCATTGTGCGTCTTGTGCCCGTCTTTATACTTGACACGCATAACCAGACGAACTACAAATGTTTGCTTAAGTTCGTCCAGACGGATAATGTGTCCTTACTGTAAAAACGGCTAACTAATAATTCGTTTTAAAAAGTGGAAAAAAGAAATTAAAAAAAATTTACTGTTCAGATGAGTTTGACCTCGAATTCTGTGGAGAAAATTAATACAGAAATGTTCCGATTTGTGGAAAAAATGAAGAGATCTAGAGAAACGGTTTTTTATGGAGCACTCCTACTTGTTCATTAAACATGAGTAAACAATTCTAACTAGGCAAGAAACTGATTTGAGTCTGACACCGAACAAAAAGAATGTAAAACTTTCAAAAAGAAAAGAGCACACACAAATGATCTACTTCTAAATCTACACTTCATTACGTCGGTAAAGTCGATTGGACATCACACTACACTTACTGTTTTTAAGAAATAAAACACTTGGCAGGTAAATTTGTTTTAAAACAGTCAAGTGACTTAGAATTTACAATCGCTGAAGGCAAAGAATTCCAACCACATATGGATCTAAGGGAAAAAGAGACCTTCTATATTTTAAGGCATGGCTCCTACGTGTCCTTGTTTTAATATCTACAAGACTATGACTCAGTTTGTACATTAGTGATAATAATCTGTCTTTCTTTCTTCTCATTTCTAAAGTATCCCATTCCAGCCCTCTAAGCATATCTGTAATGCTAGCTGTTCGGTTGTAATTCTGGAGGTAAAAACGTGCCGCCTTTCTTTGAACTCTTTCAAGCAACATCATCAAACAAGAACGTCTATTTACAAATTTTATAGACACCGATCTTTTGTTGACATAAAATATTTACAAACCAACTAATGGATGAAATAAGAGGATAATTCAAACTAAAAATCTGTAACTGATGGACTGATAAAGGTTAGGAAGACGCCGATCCATCTGCACCTGGTATTAACCTGTTGAAAAAAAGTTGTTAGTGTTGTGGGGATGTTACCCAGACAGAATATAAAAGGAGGATGTACTATTTGCAGGAGGCTAACAAACCATTTTGATGCGGAGGTTTCTTATTACTTCTACAAGCTACTACAGCTTAATTACTCAGCTACAAAAAAACAAGAACTACCCGTCAGTGAAAACCAAAATGCGCTAAGTTCTACCCTTCAGGGAGACGCTTAACGAAAAAAGTTAACCCAGAGTGATTTACTCATAAGGACTGAAAACAATACAGTTTGAGGCGAGTTTGAAGTGATTAATGTCGCCCAATGTAAGGGAATCCAGATTCCGGAATCCAGGGAATTTTTGACTGTGGAATCCGGAATCATGGGCCTTGCAATCTTGAATACAGCTCAAAGAATCCGGAATCCCACTCTAATGAGACTGGAATCCGGAGTTCAAGTTTTAAACTAATAAAAAACTAATAAAAAATCATGGTACGGAAACCGGTACCTTTAATCCAGAATCCACGGGGTGGATCCGAGACTGTCTTGGATTCACTTACATGGGGCGACTGTTGATGATCACAGATTCAAGGCAAATTATGACCTTACACATTACTTTTTGCAGTTCATCCAGATTAATACTATTCTACTTTTCCTTTCTCTAAATACAACTTCTTCCTAAAATGTACTTGCGGTCAGAGGGATCGTTCAAATTCGCAATCGTTTTCTGATATCTCTTTAAAATAACATAAAAAGTTTACCATCTGAAAGACATTGAAACCATGACAAACCGGTACCCGACACGCAGGCTAATGTTTGGCTAATCTTGCTTTTTTAGTGAGAAGATCCTTGGTTACGTTTAAAACGCATTTACCGCGGTCAAGCCTACACTGATCGTCAAAACTGTCCAAACATTCTACATTTCCTTAAATGCCTACTGCCTAATTTCGAACCCAGACCTCTCTATAAAGACATGCAAAATTAACAAAACCCTTTAAATCGAGCGGATGTCTACTATGGTCCACTCTGAACCTTTGAGTACAATAACTGTGTGTGTGCTGACACGTGAAAATCATGAAAAACCTTAAATATGTTTGACTGAGTGACAACCATTTACAATTTTTGAAAGGCAAATACTCCGAGAGAACCCATGCCAGGTCCATGTCATAGGTAATGTGTACAGATGTACAGGATCATTGAAGAACAATTTTTCTTTTTCTTTTTTTCTTTTCTTTTGTTTTTGTTCCGTTTTGATGTTGTTGTTTTATTTGTTTATTCCTTTATTTGACCAGGTAATCAGATAAACAGATTTATTCAACTTGCTTTTCCACTGACAAATTAAGGGGGTGAACACAAGTGACATATTCCAGTCGCGGGTAGTTTGTTGTAGTACTTACTTGTCTCAGTATAGTGGGGCGAATCTCGAAAAACCATCGGATCACTGAGGATATGAACGGTGAGAGAGGTGGCCATTAAACTCGCGAACGTTTTCCAGCAATCTGTATCGGATTTTCTGCCATCTTTGTACTCTGAAATGCCTTTAATTATAATCCATGGAATGTCCAAGTCGTGAGCTGCTACATGTAGACCTACAATAGATTCGACTGAAATGATTTTATTACCAAATAGACTAGAAGGGAATCCTAGACAATCGTGGATACTGGGTTCCACGCCCTGGACTCAGGATTCCGGATTCCATGTACGGGATTCCGGATTCTTTGTCAGTGGAACTTGGATTCCGGATTCAATCGTTAGTGGGATCCCGGATTCCAAAGCCCTGGATTGGCGTTTCCACAAGTAAAAATTTCCCCGATTCCGGAATCCTGATTCTGTTACATGGGGAGAGGCTAGACATGCAAATTTAGATACGTTCTTAACAGTAACCAGCAATGAATCCAAGAAGAACGGCAAAAACAAGACTCGAATCATCATGGCGGCGTGCACATGACCGAACAATTCAAATTTGTCACAAACGCTCAAGAAAGCAAAATATTTAAAAGTAACTTAACTACCATCAAGGTAAAGTGTTCCAACAACTTTCCACGGCGGTATAGCCTTGTGTGGAAATTGCCTACACAACCTTGGAATAAATCGAAAATTTCACCATATACACCTCTGAAAACGGCTCTTCCCCAGCGCGAAAATCACTCCACAAATAACGCATTCTGATTGGTCGAATCTCGTGACGCACACCACCTGCATAAGAACAGAGTCCAACTCCTACAGGATTTGTCTGGAACACCAACATGACGGCCGTTTCATTGTTT
The DNA here is from genome assembly GCA_942486035.1 of Porites lobata. Taxonomy (NCBI): domain Eukaryota; kingdom Metazoa; phylum Cnidaria; class Anthozoa; order Scleractinia; family Poritidae; genus Porites; species Porites lobata. The sequence continues at coordinate 97,129 of CALNXK010000574.1, read as the reverse complement.
TGGAACACCAAAATGGCCTCCATGACGTCATGTGAAAACGCTCTATTACTTGCCGCGTTGTATGATCGCTAGTCTGAACTGTCATCCGTCACTTCGCCTCAACCCCAACGGGCGGCAAGGCGAGAGAGACCCGCTGAGGGGCGGAGTGAAGACCCGGATAACATTTCAGACTGTGATTGTTGTGTGAGAACCCGCTGTTAATTACGCATCCCATCTGTCGCTTGCCATTTTCAGTGTGAACAAGCTTGTTTTTACGCTCCTTTTCACATGAAAATCGTGATTGAGGAACAATTACCAAATACGGTTTTATCACCTGAGCTGATAGAGTAAATTTTCTACCATAAGAGAATCTGGCCTGTTCCAGGCCCCAAGACAGTAATGTGCAGAGATGGTGAAAACCGAAGGGAAAAACACGCGGGGAAGACAAAACACCGCTCTCATTCCCCAGATCACGCGCGATCTATTTTCGCTCGGCCTTAGCCTGCGGAACTGACCGGATCGTTATGTACGGGTACTTTCTCTGCGTTTCCCCCAAACTTTTCACGGCTCCACCACCAGAAAACAACAGCACTCGCCCGCAAATCCTGCCGCCTAAGCGACCTCCCTATTATCTAAGAGCCTGGCACAGGTAAGAGATATTCAAAAGCTGGCTTTTTGACGTTTCTAATGTGAGCATATGATTTATGATTCAAAATTTCGTTTTTAAAAGTAAATGACCTTCTGAATTCTTATGAAACGTCCTTGTTAACCGTTGTTAAACGTTGCTAATCTTGGTACAACCTCTCCATTTCATGCTGTTATTAATGGCAAGCACTTGCTCGTTGACTTCGATTGTTTTATCTATTTCGGCGATGGGAAAATTGTTCAAAGTATGTGTCACGCGCTCTGAAAATTCAGCAAAACTTTCATGTGTTATCTGTTGGTCGAATTGTAGCAGGTGAAATTCCCGTTTCGTGGCTAATCTCCTTGACGGAGACGTCCTTCTCGTCGGCCAAAAACGTAATGTATGCCTGCTCCTCTGCACTCAAAGCGCGCGTAAAAACCCTGCATGGAAAATGAAATTCACAAACGTTCACGACTGGCCGTGACTTGAATCAAGAAAGACAGACAAGTTGATTTTCTTGTCATCAACTCCTCTGTTGTCACTTATTTCCCCTTAAGTATCTACTTTTCTGTGAAATGTACGAAATATATAAAGAACAGATTTATGTGTCGGCGGTAAATGCTCAAAATCGACTTTTCCAGTCAAATACAATCCTGGACAAAACTACTTGAGAAAATGTTTTCATTAAGCACACTACCAAACGCAACAAAACTATTTCCATATCAACGGCTTTGCGTAAAGAATACCGCCTCCCCCAATTCAAAGTTGTTTCCTACAAATGCTTAGGGATCCGGCTTTCTTTTGAAGACCCAACAACACTGCTTCCAGGGGGAGGGGGGGAGGGAAGAATCCGTCGGCTACGAAGTTCAGAAAAAATGCCCCCCAAATATGCAATTTTCTCAACAGTTTTGTCCAAGATTGTAGGGTTTTCCTTGAAAGGGCTAACACAAACTTTAACATTTTGTACATATTTGTCTAGCAGAGCTTTCTGTAGAGTTATATTAAGTATTGCTTACAACTTACGTTGGATATGCTCGAATATTTTGTTTTGCACAGAGAGGAGTCTCTTTTGTACAATCCACCTGAGGAAAAGATGTATCAACTGATTTCAATACAATAACTGATGTACATGTTGTGGTTCAATGTCTACATGTAAATATAAAAGAAAAACTTTGTCCTCTTTTTCGAAGTAATTATTAACACATTACCATACCCAAAAACTAACTAAATTAAAATTTGAGCCAAGGATAAAGTTGAACCACAAAATTATACAACTAGGAGCTGGTAAAATTTTCTGTTTAAATACTTAAAGCAACTTGTTACCAGGACTTTTAAATGATTTCTGTTACACTCAAAAAGCTGTGAAAACCAGCTGAAATATTTCAGAAATGATTGTGTTATGACCAATCACAACAAAGATCAGAACATGCATGCAAGCCACAAAACCACAAACTAAATTAAGGTTGCTGTTTGACATTTGGTTTTCTTACCCTTGATTGACTTTTTCCTCGCAACACAATAACATTCCAGAAATATTTGTGGTATTCACAGTTTTCCGAGTTTTACAGTAGTCACCAAAAGGTTGAACTTCAAGTACACTGTACCTTAGCTATTGTTACAAGCTCGTTATGTGGAATTTTCCCATAGTGGTCGGCTAACAAATTCCATGTTGGCATGAAATTTTTACAGTGCTCACAGCTACATTTTGTACACAAAACAAAGGAAAAACAGAATAACTCCACGAGGTCATCATCAAAATGTTTTGCCTCAATAAGTTAATTACCACAACTATTTCTTACTGACAGGACACCATGACCCACCAGCAGGTATGCCCAGGGCCTTTCCACACTAGCAGACAAAATCGGAATGGTCTTTGGAACATCTAAACTGAAAAATTGTATGGTGACAATTTTCGTTTTGAAGAAATATATCTGCATGGGAAACTATTTACTTTTATCAGGCCATTACATTTGATGAGACTTTGTTTATGGAAAGAATGGTTTCACAACAAATGATTGACAAGAAAAACACATCCTTGTTTATTTAGTTGATTTTGTCCAGTTTTTACACAGGATAAATTTTGTCCAAGGCGCCTTTGAAGATTTCCTGTCTGGGACAAAATTTGTAAAGTTGAGACAAACCATCCAAATTTGTTAAGCGTTGGTGATGACAGAAAATTTGTCTTAATAAAAAGCTTTTTTGCTAGTGCAGATAGGCCCTAAGTCTCCTATTGTTAAGAAGAGAAGTGCAGTCAAAGGGAGCATGAGGGATGATATGTGCACCCTTTGCTCACGCTTTTCACTTTCTGCCCCCCACGTGAATTTTCCTCATCCAACTACCGGTTGATAGTCCACTGAAAGGCGACTCAAATGCCAAGGGGCATGAACAGGGAGCTATCACTTGTGAGAGACTGGTCTGAAACTGGATGGGCAAATATAACATTTTTTTGGCTGAAATGAGCTAATGGTCAATCTCTTTCTAGTGTTCTCTCCTACTTGTCCCTTCAGAGCAAGAGAGGAAAGAGTAGCGATGAGGACCCTGTTAGGATAAACATTTCTACAAACAACATGGCCTTGAAACAGCAACATAAGACTAGACAGCCTGCGGGGAGCAGATGTTTTTTCTGCAATTTTTTTGGCAGGTGAAACAACAGCCGAAAAAAGTGTCTGCTTCCCACAGGCTAGGGACTATATGAAATGGCAACAAGTGACCTTAAGACCAGTAAAACACTGACAAGGACATGGACTACTCCTCAAAATGTGAAACGACCATATTTCACATTCAGACAGAAGGGACAGCACCCCTCCCCCTACCCTTCTTCTACGAGGTTTATGCTAACATCGGAAATTTTTGGCATAGTTCGTCATTTCGAGCATAATTTCCAACTATTTTCCGAAAAAAGCACTGCCAGCATAAATTTCACTTCTGGCCAATTATTACGCATACAACTGGCAATTTTTTGGGTCCGAGATCAGCGTAACAAAACTTTTTGGTGCCTGTTTAGTATCACACTTATGAGACTTGGGTCCCAAGACTAAGACTCTTTCTGCAGGACTCAACTCATGCGCATTTGCGCTAACAAGCTAGGTTACCCAATATGGTGTCGTTGTCAGACAGTTTTGTTGTCTCAGCGGTTTATACTTTCCACATTCATCTACCACTGCAAATTCCCTGCAAGACAGTAATAGCCGAGGAATTTATAATGAATTGTGCACTAATAAATTCTCTTGATGTAAATAGGGTAAAAGTGTTTGCATTTACTTGTTTGTTGCATAGCTCTTAGTTGGAGGTGTATTCACCAAACTTAAAGTAAAAGGTAGAAGCATAATTTCCGCATTTTTTGTTAAAATGAGCATGACTTACAAAAACTAACATAAATTATTGGCATAATTTTAGAAGTATACGAGCAATGCTAGTACCATACGGTGTTATTTTTGCGAGCACAACCTATAAAAGCTTAGTCCTGGAGAACAGGAGGGAGAATGGGGAGAGAATGGGAACTGACAGTGACTTTTAGAGTAAATATTAGAATGACAAAAAATTTTCTTAGAGGACTGGACTTTGAGTCTGACGGAGACCTCCAGGGAAACCCCGGGTCCTGTTACTGGTCAACAAGGGTGAAGGACGCAGTCTACACTCTTCGATATTAGGCAGGAACTCCTCTTCTTCCTTGTCAGTCTCATTTTCAGTGTAACCGTTACTAACGGGAGTTGCATGCGGATGAGATTATATGACTGGTTAAGTGTGGTATATCCCGGTAATCCGGTCGTAGACTAAAAAAAATAATGTGTATACTCTCAGAAGTAAAAAAGGGCCTCACCTTATCTTATGTTCTCCAGAGCTTCCATCTTAATACGATGCGATTTAGCGATTTCTTTTACCCCTGTGTTTCCCCGTAGATAGTCAAGAACCTTGAATTAATCAAACTTGTCAAGTCCGTCTGCAAAATAGCAGCAAAATCCTAGTTCTGGCCCTCCACGTGTGTACCAGGATTTGAGTACGTGTCAGGACTGGACTGTTAAAATAACATCGTCCATTGGCCAATCAGGTTAAAGGGAACCTTGAAACTCATTTTTGGTAATTCCTTGGCTCCAGAACAAGGATATCAGTGCTGCATCACTAACCAGGGTTAGATAACATCTATTATTATACATTGTAGTCACCATCTGTCTTCTCATTGGTTAAAAGCCTACAGTTAATTCTGGGAAACAGCGCAACCTACAGATTAGTGAATAATCTGTAGGTTGCGCGCGCAATGCATGATTTCCAAGAGCAATGTTTAAGTGCACGGACAGCAATGTCAAGTTCGCGGACAGCGAAGTAAGAATAGCTTCTCGATTCGCTTCATCGACCCAGCAAGAAATTGAGAAATTACTTGAAGATAAAGTATAGTAAAACAATTATTAGATTCAGTTTTTCTTATATCCGGAATAATCAAGGTCTCGGTTAGTGTTATCAGCCTCAGCCTTCGGCTTCGGCTGATAACACTTACCTCCGACCTTGATTATTCCGGATATCACAAAAACCTCATCCAATAATTGTTTAAAGTCGCAAAACAATTTGAGCAATTTTCCTAAAGTCGCCCTAAGTCGCCTTAAATCGCTTGAAGTCGCCTAAAGTTACGGCGACTTAAGGTCCCAGAGTACGCCTTTGGTAGAACATCATACGCGTCGGCTTGCTGTTCCTTATTTCCCAGTTCCTTGCTGATGCGTAACCACCTTTTCGTGTATTTTCTGCTTTCTTGATCATTCCCTTCTTTACGATACGACTTTGCTAGAGCAGCACACGCTTCGGCTTGCTGTTCCTTATTTCCCAGTTCCTTACTGATGCGTAACCACCTTTTCGCGTATTTTCTGCTTTCTTCGTCATTCCCTCCTTTACGATACGACTTTGCTAGAGCAGCACACGCTTCGGCTTGCTGTTCCTTATTTCCCAGTTCCATGCTGATGTGGAGAAACTCTTTCATGTATTTTATGCTTTCTTGATCTTTCCCTTTTTTACAAAACCACTTTGCTACAACCCCAAACGCTTCGGCTTCCTCTTCCTTGCTGCTGCGTGGCAACTCTGTTGTGTATCTTCTGCTTCCTTGATCATTCCCTTCTTTACGATACGACTTTGCTAGAGCAGCACACGCTTCGGCTTGCTGTTCCTTATTTCCCAGTTCCTTACTGATGCGTAACCACCTTTTCGCGTATTTTCTGCTTTCTTCGTCATTCCCTCCTTTACGATACGACTTTGCTAGAGCAGCACACGCTTCGGCTTGCTGTTCCTTATTTCCCAGTTCCATGCTGATGTACAGAAACTCTTTCATGTATTTTATGCTTTCTTGATCTTTCCCTTTTTGACAAAACCACTTTGCTATAACCCCAAACGCTTCGGCTTTCTCTTCCTTGCTGCTGCGTGGCAACTCTGTTGTGTATCTTCTGCTTCCTTGATCATTCCCTTCTTTGCAACACGACTTTCCTTGAAAATCACATGCTTCGGCTTGCTGTTCCTTGCTGATACGTGGCAACTCTGTTGTGTATCTTCTGCTTCCTTGATCATTCCCTTCTTTACAACACGACTTTCCTTGAAAATCACATGCTTCTGCTTGCTGTTCCTTGCTGATACGTGGCAACTCTGTTGTGTATCTTCTGCTTTCTTGATCATTCCCTTCTTTACAATACGACTTTCCTAGAACATCACACGCTGCGGCTTGCTGTTCCTTGCTGATACGTGGTAACTCTGTTGTGTATCTTCTGCTTTCTTGATCTTTCCCTTTTTTACAAAACCACTTTGCTATAAACCCAAACGCTTCGGCTAGCTCTTCCTTGCTGATACGTGGTAACTCTGTTTTGTATCTTCTGCTTTCTTGATCATTCCCTTTTTTACAATACCACTTTCCTAGAACATCACACGCTGCGGCTTGCTCTTCCTTGCTGATACGTGGTAACTCTGTTGTGTATCTTCTGCTTTCTTGATCATTCCCTTCTTTACAATACGACTTTCCTAGAACATCACACGCTTCGGCTTGCTCTTCCTTGCTGATACGTGGTAACTCTGTTGTGTATCTTTTGCTTTCTTGATCATTCCCTTCTTTACAATACGACTTTCCTAGAACATCACACGCTGCGGCTTGCTGTTCCTTGCTGATACGTGGCAACTCTGTTGTGTATCTTCTGCTTTCTTGATCATTCCCTTCTCTACAATACCACTTTCCTAGAACATTACACGCTTCGGCTTGCTCTTCCTTATTCCCCAGTTCCTTGCTGATGCTCGGCAACCGGCTTTTCGGAATTGGAATTTTCATGAGGAACTCTTCTCTGTCAACTGCTGAAATAAAAACAGTACATAAACTAACCAAGAGCATTCAACACTCGTGTACTGTTCGTGTCGCACCCTCCACCGGAAGTTGCTTTGGGCATTCTCTATAGGCTCGTTTCTATTCTTTTACTGCAGTTTTCAGATAACACCGATTGACTGTATTCGCATTGCTTCTAAAATGTTCACGACCGGCAAATAATGTAGACGTAAATAATAATAATA
>CALNXK010000574.1:5000-87500 GCA_942486035.1 Porites lobata | reverse complement strand
AAATCGAAGTTTAATTATAACAAACAAAGTTGAGAGCAAATGTTTGTCGAAATTCTACGTTTCAAGTAAATAGGAAAAAGAATGCTACAGGAAGACGACGTCTTACCTCGAGCAACCGAGCCGCCATGTTTGTCAGCACTCACATGCGAAGAACGACACAACAAACGCTGAACAAACCTTTTAGGCTATAAACTTGGTGAGTCAACAGAAAACAACAAAGGTCTACTTTTCTTCTCAGCTAAGGAAACAAGTCAGCCTTTTAACGGTTCCATTTAAGCCATTATGCTGTTGTTTGCGAAGTGATAAATTGCCGGCGGGTCTACTCCGCAGGTCACAGGTCACAGGTCGCAGTTCAAAGGTCACCGATCGCGAATAATATATGTAAATTGATTATGAGTTTCCAGAAAAATCGATTTCATAATTATGATTTAAATAGCCAGATAACCGGTCAAAGCGGGTAGTGGACAAGTGGCCGCTTAATACCCGAGGGAAAATTATTTTCGAGGCGTCTCCCTCCCCTCTCAGGTCATCTCATGTCAAGGTCTTAATGAGCGGGCACATTGGGTACCCCCCGAGGGGTACTTGGCTATGATTTGGGTGGGTATGTCCCTCCCGGGTTTCCAAATTTGGACGCCGTTTCGAAAAAAATTGAATTCAAAATGATACCCCGTTCTAGAAATAGGTCAATGCCTGTCATGATAGGCTCCTGTACCCCGTTCTACAAATTTAGTGTTATCGAGCGCGTTATATCACACGATAACCCCACGATAACTACTTTATGACAGCGTACCGCGTGCAACACAGGGTTCAACGGTTTGATTTGTTCGTTAAGGTTTTTTTTTGTGCAAATTCTCTATGAATAATTTCAAATGGCTGCTGATAATTTGACGAGCTTTCGTACGTTCGAAATATTATATCCCGTTCTAAGAAACGTGTCGAAAATGGATACCCCGTTCTAGATCAGGAGCCCGAAAATCACGACGCCTTTAGACGGAACATGCTCGTATAGGTATTGTGGAGGAGTATTCCCCCGCCCCGGGGGGATGCAGACAAAATAAAAATAACTAAACCGCAATGGTCGCAATAGTTTTGGGAAACTATTTCGTGAACTATCGCAAGCGACCGCTTAGTTAACAGGTTCGCTTCTCAAATACAGGTAATCGACTGTACGTGTTCTTGAAGAAACGTTGCCCCACCCACTCAGATTGGTGTTGAGCAGTCGTCTCGCAAATGACCTTTGAATCCTTTAAATGGGATGCACGCTTGCAGGTTGTGAGAGTACGATTGAGTCTAGATTGGGTTTTCTTCTTTGGTCAATGGGTTCGTCGAGCTATGAGTTAAGAGAGTAAATTATTCAGGTTGTTCATGCGGGAGAAACGATAAATTTGTTTGAGATTACCAGGACTCAATCATTTTGGCATTAAGCTGGTATGCATTAAATATAAGCTTATTTACATGTGTCTCAGTTCTATATATAACACGCCCGCGTCTACCGAACTCGATTGCTGCAAACTCAGTATCAAAGGTTTCTGACTATCTCTGCTTTTTTTCGAGGCGTATTTTAAGCTTATATCGTCTGATCAAAAGACGGTCTTATTAAAGGTAAGTTACGTCACTGCACAACGCTGTGTGGTTAAGTATAGGAGAATGCTGTTAGTCTTTCTTTCTGTCAGCTTATCGAAACGAAAATAATGAGGAGATTTTTAGTACTCTTGTTGTCATTAAAGGAAAATCCTTAGATCTAATATCTTCGAACTGGAATTAAGGGCTGCAAAATGCCACAAGCCAATTCAAGGCCAAGGAGGATTGAAACGCCTTCCCATGATGCTTAGCGTCAAAAATTCGCTTCGGTCGAAGGCGTTTCAATACTCCTTGTTCAAGGCTAACGCACTTGGCGACCTTTGTAATCTGATCTTCCATGTCATTTGAGCATCGCGCATTAAAGACAGAGATGTACTCGTTTGATTTGCATAAAATACATGACGAATGATTTTTTAATCAAATCGTTTATGGAGTCACTCTGTTTACTGTACGGTTTTAGGATGAATTTGCGAACGGTTTTCGGCCATAAATTCGAAAAACATTGGTATTGTGCTGGGCCCGGCTGGCATTTCAGGCCTAATTTTCGTTTCGCTTTGTAATAACATTCCGGCGGGCAAGGAGAAACGTAGCCGTTAGAGAGAATGTATGAGAACCGCTAAAATTGGGCCTGATCTCAGGTTAGCATTTTGATTTCACACGAACTGATCACGTGCGAGTCTAAGGGAGTCCTAGGCAGTCTTGGGAAGGACCAATATATCTTTGAGGGGATGGGTTGGGTAATCACCTGCACAGCGAAAGTTGCGAAAAAAACGTTGAAGCCACGGGTAAAAATCGAGCAAATACTTTCCACTATTCACGGGCACCCAAAGAGAATATAGTTCAAAACCACTTAAACATAGCATTGTTGAACGTATTTTAGTATTTAAACGGTAGCTATAGGCATATTTTTATCCCCTAAAAATTTTTCATCTGTTCGAATTTTCTAGCTGAAAGTCTGGTGATCCGAAAATTATAGGGATCAAAACTTACCTTCTCGAAAATTTTAGCCGGAAAAAAGGCTCCCGAAAATTCTAGGTGACCTTTTTAGGGTAAAAATCCGTTTAAAATGGGCAATTATACCATTTTTTAGACGTTCGAAAATCCTAGGAGAGGCAGGCAAGCAAGAAATTTTACAACAAATGTTCCGAAAATTCTAACCGTCTTCCGAGCAGATATTTTCCAAAAATTGACGTTGGGTACCTCTGACTATTATTGTGATTTTTGATGGTTTAAAATACATTTTTGCACAAGCTCTTTGACATAAAACGAAATCTTATACAACCTCAAGGTGAGAGAAAAATATTGCCCAACCCCCTTCCCTTGCAAAAAAATTAATGTTCCATCCATTAGACTCGCACTACTGAGTTTAGCTCGCCCCAGGGAAATATATATATGTTATTTGCCGGCTGGGAGGTCCGTATATAGGTTATTGATAATATTACGCACCTTTTTTTAACAAAATTCCTTTTTTCAGTACATGTTTTATTGCTGTTGTTTAGTGTTACAGTTTTGCAATTTGTACATTTTGCATTTTTTTACTATAATTATTATACAGAAGAACCTCTTTTAAGCGGCCACCCTAAAGAAGGGAAAGGTGGCGCCTAGTTTTTTTTACGTTTATCGAACTAAGTCGACCAACTACAGGTTTTCGATGTTCAGTAAACTTCTTACACGAAAACTTCTTTTCGTCTTAAACTTCTTTCATTTCCTATAGTGGAAATTCAACATTGCCGACTTTTTTTTTCAAATTTCTGAGAATTCTTCTGTAGACATGTAATAAAGACGTTGTGCTAAAGACATTGTTGTATTGCAGTTTAGAAAAATATTACTTTCAGTCGCTGTTGAATGGAGTATTCATAAATAAAAAACGACAACCATCAGACTTTCGGATGCTGTACAAAACTTAAAAAGAACCTTTTTATTACTGCTGAAAGGTTGTATATAGGAGAAATGTTTTTTGTTGTATCTGCGAAATGAGCAACCTGTGACCTGCGGATTAGACCCGCCGGTTTATTGCCATGTTTGAAAATTCTCCTAAGGTCTATTTTTAAACTTTCGCGTGATTTGATCCGTCAATCAAATCGTACGTAATGATTTCGTCTCTAATTTTGTTGAGATCACTTCGTGTTTATATCTACCTGGAGTTATGAAAACCGGGTTAGCAAACATTTTGTAATTTTTCTTAACTTCCCCTGTCTAATAGCTTGTTTACTGTGTTGTTTGCTTATGTCGTTTTTTTTTTTTTATTTGGCTTGTTTTGTGGTTAGGGATTTGTGCAGAAGTGGATGTAGACAGAATTACTATCTCCCCCCACCCCTCATACCATTTTTTTTTTGGTCCCTACCCACCATTCTCTCTTTAATACAAGTGACAGTTATTTGAAATTTGTGCGCGCCTAAAGCTGGTTTCGGTGCGGTTTAGCAGTTTACTTTTAGATATTGGTCACCTTGAGAAACGTTTCCCAAAGAGCATCATCTAAAGCTCTGAGATGAGACAAAGTTATTAGGATACGTAGAGTCTGCGTTGTCCATTATAGTATTATATTCTCGTACGGATCAATCACCCTGATCCGGGCTGAGACAGGAAGGTTCGATATTGTTCGCTTTTCCTAAGGTGACCACTAAGTCCTTGGCTTCGGGAACAGGCTCTTGGGAGTCAAATAAATTAGATGAGAGCAAAATTGTAGGTAAACTTTGACCCGGGCCAAGACTTAGTTTGTTTCTGGTGTGAAAACAAGGCTAAGGTTGTCCCCGCCGACCGTGTGACTCTACATCCGGGAACTTGAATAAGACGAGTGTAAGAGAAAAGTCCACATGTGTTTATTTGCCAATAGGCTGAGTTTTTCCGAGTTATTCGATGATATTTCGCTTATGTTAAACGTGAGAAGATTATGCGTGGTTGTGGATAGTCTTATCAGTGTCTCGAAAGTGTGTAATTGTGTGATTGAACTGCGTGGTTGAACTGCAGTTTCGCCAAAATATTCTGTGCCAGCCATTAATATTGTTTCGTCGGTGTTTAGTTTAGCTGATTGTACCTTGGGAAAGCAACTCTCTACTCAGGAAAATTGGATCTAGGTCTAGTTTCAACGGGCTCTAACGTCATTGAACCATAGGCCGGTTTTTGCAGATAAGAAGGTGATAATTTTTGCCCTATTCACGAAGCTGTGTGGAAAAAAACGTTGAGTGTACATGCAGGGTTGATGTGGGATCGATGTGGGAACGATGTAGAGTCGATGTGGGGTCGATAGGGTCACAGTGGTGGTGGGGGGGAATATAAAAAACTGAGGGGTTGGAGGAGTAGGAGGGAAATAATAAATTGTGGAGGAGAGGGAAGAAAAAGAAAAGGGGGGTTAGTAAAGCACTGAGCGTAATGTAAAAAGAGCTGGCTTGCCTTTTTTGACTATGTTAATAGATTTCTTTTAAATCACTTTGTATTTCATTCTTTCTGCAGTTATTTAAGGGTCATAAAGTTGGTTTCTTGTGTCTTAAGAAACGTGTCTGGTTTCATTGCGAGCATTTATTAGTGGCGTGTTTCAATTAATCCTTCTTAGGTTTTTTTATTGTTTTGTGTTTTTATAATAAAAATTCAAGGTTGTCCCTTGGGTCTAGCTGCAAAGCCAATTTACATGCAAATGTTAGCAAAGCGATTGCAATACATATAGAACGGCGGCTTAGCTAGAGTATTATGCGATTTTTGATACAAGCACCAAACTTTGTAGGAATATTTACATTCCCATGTTGGTGAATTCCTGATATAGTGCCCAGTTAAATTTTCTAATTCAGGCCGATTAGCAGCAAATGAAATTATCAGACCCGAAACCCCCTGCGAAGAACTTTGTCTCGCTCTTTTTGTTTAGATTTAGTGACGTCTTATTTCAAAATACAGGTACAACAATACAGTTGTTATATTTGGATGCGAATTACCGAATTGTTATTTTCTTTTCTTCATTATATAAATGCAGGCCGTAATTTGCAACATATCTGTACATTTTTTTTCTCCTCTTTCTCTTGGTTCGGATGGTAAGAGTTTGTGCTATCTCATTCTAGATGTGCATGCGACTCCGTGCAGCTAGAAAAGAAACTATTCTAGTTATTTATATTAAAAGAGAAAACTGTCAGTTTAAGAAGAGGAAGTAAGAAATAGGTTAATTCTATAAGACGCAAGAAACAGTTCACTTCCTCATAAGCTATTGACTAGTTAAAATGTGTTATTTGCCAGAACGAAACAACTGGAAAACCTCAGTGTCCTGTTGACTGGAGACCGCAAGACTCTGGTGCTGGATACCTTACTTTTGAACAAGAGGGGGAATTAAGTTTAGCAGTTGACTGAAAATGTTTTGACGTGGGAAATGGAATTGCTTCCACTTAAGCAAGTCCTTTGCTATGTGGCATAGGTCTTGTCGAGATGCGTTCAACAGGCTGAACCTGGATCGCATGATGAAAAGAAAAATGCATGTAGGAATCCACAGCGCAAACGAGTATGCGAGATACGCTCGAGTATGTTTCTGTTCGCACGGAGAAGAAGCAGACATGAAAATGATAGTTCATGTAGATGATAGAGTACAAAATGATCACTAGTCAGTCATGATTCGAACTTTCGCCCTTTTTTTCTCGCTCCATTTCCCCCAATATCTTGGAGCCTCGTGGAACAGGCTTATTTAGACTTGAAGGAATTTTGGTTGTCCTGTAGGACAAAAAAAACAACAACATCCTAGCCACTTATCACTTTCCAAAGGCCCTTGTCCCTTGTAAATCGAAGTTAGTTTCTACCTGTCTTCCATGCCCTAACAGTTTGTGATACAACTTCCTTCTTCGCTAGTCATGGAATTGGCAAAATAGTGAACATAGACTTTGCCAGTTTTTTTCTTATTGAAAGGAAGTATTGTTGTTATTGAAACCATGATTGAAATTGCAGTGGAACATCGATATAACGAACCCCTATGACGAAGTCCTCGGTAAAACGAACGATTTTCTTTACCCAACAATAGTAAAATATATGAAAAAGAACCTCGTTATAGGGAACAAGTGCCAGTCACTTGGCCTTTCGTTATATCACTGAGGTTCCACTGTATGAGGATCACCGTACTTGTTTTTGCAGTAGAGCTGCAGAAAGTGCGCACCACTTTCATCACGTGTTTCAAAACGACATGTACGTGGGAAAAAAATGATAGAATTTACATCAAGATAAACCAGTTAGGGCTAGGACATAATGTGATAACGATGAAGCTTGATTTCATTTAAAGTCGTTCAGTATATATAACATCGACTATTGAAAGCCTCGGTGAGAACGGTACGTTGAACTCAACAAAACGTTATGCACAGTTTTCAACACTTTGAGACTCATCTCAGCCAGAAAAAGCTGCTATGGAAAATTCCATTAACGTCTCTCTTCTATCGATGTTTCTGGAGAAGCTAAAAAACTCTTTTTCACGGATGCCATCTTGATATGCGCAGTGAGAGGTGCACAGTGCAAAACTAGAGAAGCACGTTAAGTTTGTTCTGTAACGAAAATGTGAAACTAACTAGGCAACGAAGCTATGTGCAAATTTTAAGGCACATTAAATTTATACAGTCGTTTTAGTTGTAGTTTTATCTCTCTGTTCTTTACCGTTGCCATGGCAACGCTTAGTAAAGGTTAAATTATGACGTGAGATAAACAAGATGTACGTGGTGAACAGGTTGGTATCACTGACTGAAATGAAACTATGTCTTGATAAACTACGAAAAATGAATTTCATTGAATTTTCATGAATTTTAATTAATTGTGGTTTCTATAGAAACTGATGTAATTCCGGCTTGGCACCGTTATCTGAAAATGCTGGTATTGGTGACTACTATCAGGGTGCCAAATTTCATGCTTGTTTCAAAAAGTGCACAATTCACCTGAAATTTCAAGCTATGCCGCCAGACTACTCGATTTTATATTTTCTTTGAGAAATTTATAAATATTAGCGTCGCTGTTAGCCCTGGCTAAATCTATATGTTAAAATGAAATAAACATCACTGCAGCTGACATAAGCAGGCGGCAAAGCAGTGCTGATGTTGGCAGCAAAGAATAACTTCAACACTGTGTTAATAGAGGGATTTTAAGACGAGCACCATTAGTTTTTATCCCTGTTGACGTAAACGTGTAAATAAAGCTGCTGCCGCGAAAGTAAGAAGTACTTCCTTGTATCGCTCCATTGAAAAGTGAGGCTTTTGAAAATCGTATTCCACAAATTAAAACCTGAGCGAAACTGATAAAAAAGTAGCTCTTGAATTGCAAAATTAAACTGGACTTACCTGTGTTGCGAAAAATTATATTGCGTGACTTTTAAACGTGGCATTCTAGAAGGTTCGCGTGAGTTTGTTTATTTTAGGATCTTGTGTAAGCGTTTCTAAAGCGGTATATTTTGTAATCTTTCTACCATTAGACTATTTAGAAAGTTCGAGAATGTTATTGTGAAAGTATGTAAGTAGGCAAGTCCGAACGAAGTTTTAACTAGTTTTCACAAGCGACGAGAGTTTGACGTTAGTCGTGTTTAGTCAAGTGTGACGAAGGCAGCGTTTATTCAAGTTGGCGGAGGCCGTGTAAGTTTATCAAGTTAAGTGCATTTGGCGGAGGCCGTGTAAGTTTAACGAGTTACGTGCTGTTGTGGAGTTTTACTTCTTGGAAACTACTTTCATTGTTGGAATAAATCTTCTTGTTGCTGTTCCGACAACCCTGCGTTCAGTTTAGTTTGCAAGCTACCCGTCCTATAAAAGATTACCCGCGTAACAACCTGTAAGTTTAAGTTTGATGTAAATTCCGGCTATCATATCATCACGGAGTGTAAAGAGATCATAGGAAATTGCACCATCCAATCCCAGCAGTAAAATTTGAGAGAGTGAGCTAATGCTGTACGGAATTGTTCATGAAAAAATACCCGGGTGGGTCCAAAAAACTGATCAGACGGTGTGGGGCATGTGATCCCTTTACACTTCGTGATGATGTGATAGAATTTACATCAAACTTCAACTTACAGGTAAGTCTCGTTTAATTTTACAATTCTATCTCACCATCCTCAGTATAGCTATCCCGTGAGATGTTGAGAGCCAGCATTTGTGAACCCAATATAAACAAAGATAGGGTCCACAGCAGAACTGACTGAACTCAATGATTTATCAGTCTAGAGTAGTGATAAGGAACAATGGGTGCTAGAACGAGCTAAATGTTTCACATCTCTTACAATGCAATTATCACAGTACTGACAAAGAGGTATTCAAAACAGTAGTAGCATTAAGCTTCTTCCTTGTGCATCTCTTTGAGATAATTTTTGGCAAAGGTACACTGGCTTGACCAGCCTGCTGTGCGAAAAATCGTTCCCAAAGGGACATTTGCATGAGACGCAGCAGAAGCTTATGCTGCCCTATTACTGTGTGGTTTGAAACGGATCAGGTCAACCCCTGCTAAACCCAAAGTGGTTTTGACCCAACGTGAGATTGTGTTCTTAGCCACCTGCTTATAAGGCTTTACAAAACTAATGAACAGGCTCGTGATATTCCCACAGAGAGGTTTCATTCGGGCTAAATATTCTTGAACGACTGAAACTGGACAAAGTTCATTATAAGGGATGTAAGCTGGCAACTCAAGTTCATGGAGGTGATAGCCTGGCCTGGTTTGTTTAAGCTTATCCCCTATAGAAACTTTAACAATAGAATCGCTCACAAGCATATTACGAATATGTAATAAATGAGCAGTATGTATCCTCTGTGTTGACATGATAGTTAACAAAGTCACTGGGCATGTCTTAAGAGTCAACATTTTGAGACTCAGTTTCTCAACTGGAGATTACTGGAGTCTTCAAGAAGTTCAGAAACAAAACCGGATCCCATGTTACTGTGTACCGTGGAAGAGAGGGCTTCTGTTGAAAAACCCCTTTCATAAATTGCCTAGTAAGGGGTAATTCTCCAAATGAAATTCCAGTCTGCGACGGTAATACTTGTGACAGTGTGTTCTGTCTACGGTCTACCCAGTGGGTCAGGCAAGTCAGACGTAAGCTCCTCCGATAATAGCACTTCTTCGCTGTTTGCTGTTTTGCGCCACTTTTAAACCTTAAATCTCATTTGTTGACCCTATTCACTTTGTTAGGAAATTATTGCGTCATTGTGGCGGGAAAACTCGTCAGGTGATCTGAAAACTGAACTTTGTACCCGAGTCTTGGAACTGTGTAGTCGTTCGCACTGCGTTCGGAGTCGTGGAGCTGATCGAGTGTGTAGATTGAGTGTAGATCATTAAAATTTTACGCGAATTGAAGTCGATGAATTTTTTAAGTGTAGTACAGAGTACAGAATTCTAAAATATTAACATGTGAAGAAATAAACTTTCATGGGAGTGAAGAATTAAAGCTACGTAGAACTGGTTGTATTACAAATAATTTGTGACACAATTCCCAGAGAAGTGCAGGGGCACCCAATGGTAAATTTTGAAAAAAATACCTAAAAACAGCAAAAAAAGTATGAATAAAACTTTATGAGGCCACCAGTTTAGGCATTTAGGGAGATTCCTGGGAAAAATTTGTTTTGAGGAAAAGATCCGTTGGGTGCCCCTGGAAGTAGTGCGAAGAAGTTGATGAAATATCAAGGTAATTAGTCTTCTGTGATCATATCTGTAATTCTCATGACCACTCTTTTTTACAAAGCATTGATATTACAAGGAGAAATTTTATGCTGATCACTCTTAGGGCTGCGTGTGTGGCCGAGCGATTGACACCTCGAACTCTGGATCTGGAGGTCCGGGGTTTAAGCCTCGTCCGTCGCGTTGTTTCCTTAGACGAGGAACTTTACTCCAGTTGGTCTCTCTTCACCCAGGTGTATAAACAGGTACCGGCGACATACTACTGGGGGTGTGGGGTAACCCTGCGATGGACCAGCATCCCGTCTAGGGGGAGTAGCAATACTCCTAGGCTGCTTCATGCTAAGGAAACCGGTACAAGATCCGGCCGTTTGGGCCTATGGCTCGTGTACTCCTCTACCTTTTACCTCGCTGTTTGCTGCCATTGCTTTTGTCGGCGTGATGAAGCTAAAAACACAGTGTGTTGTACTCGGACGCAAAGACCAGAAAACCCGTGATTTTCTGTAAAATGTAAAATGTTAACCTCGAGGTAAACGAGGTCAGGTCTTCAAAAATTCCGTGTGTCCTCAAGGGAAATTCTTAGAATTCGTACACGTTCGCACCTGAGCGGGAAAGGACGTGCATTGATTGCTGGGATTGAAGGGTGCCGTCTCATGGGATTCCTACATTGAATGATGGGATAATATTCAGTGCTAAAGAGAGTATCACATATTCAATAATTATGAGTCATGATCACTTTCAGAATTCCCCTCACCTGCATCCTTAATGACATTACTACATGTAATTTCTATTTTTGTGCAACTGATTATGTTTGCACCTTACTGTTACAAACCATTAGTTGTCAAAGGTGATTATGTACTACTGTACAGCAAGTGCAAACATTGTCATCGCTGTCGTTCACTTAACAATAAATATTATTTCATCCAATTACCAGCGTTAACTTGTTATTTTCACTGCAGCATTATCTCCATCCATTTCATCCACTCACTACTAATGACACACTTCACAAGTAATAATTATTATCATTCGATACAAATGTTTTTTTCCTTTTCATTGGCCAAGAGCCCACCATGTGACCTGCAAATAACTGCCTACAAATAATGGTGTGCTCATGCGCAATGTCGTTCAATTGTTTTTGGCTTCACTGGCGAAAAATGTCTGATTGGTCGATATGAGACCAGGTGACATAGAGTAAATTCAACATGGCGGCAAAGTTGTCCCTCGTGTGTTTATCCGCAGGAGAAAGAAGAAAAACTGGAGCCGTCCTATGCGGCATTTGTTTGAACGGTCTGGACTTTTTACTATTCTCCTTTTTCCTCCTGTTCCTGTGAGATTCATTTATTGCAATGTTTGCGTTTTGGTTCACCGGGTGAGAATTTCAACTCACTTACAGGCTATGTTTCTAAGAAGAAAATGTGCTATCCTAGCAAAATGGCAAGACTCTAACGTTCCCAAGGGGCCCACTTCATCATGAATGCATAACAGTATTGAACGCTTCAAAGTATTGCACTGCCTTATCACTTGATAATCCGACCGGTCCATAGTTTTGTAGTTAGTTTCTTTCCTTTTTATTCTTTAAAACTTAGCATGTGCTTGATCCGATTAACAGTATGCACAGCAACAATCTTAGAAGTAAACGAATATTTTGAGAGCAAAAAAAAAAAATCAAAATAACACCCTATATGTAGAAGCAGATCTAGAGAACATGTTGGTTGGAATATTTATGACTTTGTTTTGGTTGTTCAAGTAATTAGTGTACATGCTAAACCGCTACAAGGGAGTAAAAAGCCCAGATCTTTCCAAGAACACGATTTTTCAGATTGTTATTGATTTTATTTCACTCTGACACAGGTAATTGAAATTCATACTCTCTTGCTGAAGTACAAATGTATCATCAGAAAACTTTGCTAAGTTTGCTGCACTTTGTTTGATTCAGGATCAAGTTCATCTTCTCTGAAAAAAGAAAGTAAATGAATGAGTATATTCAATATTTTTATTGCAATTTTTATTGATTCAAAAGTAAAAAGAAACTATGCTTGATATTATATACATTGTATAAACTTCTTCACTCAGCAACAACTTCTTCAAATACATACTAGCTGTAGTAAACCCATGCATTTATTAGGACTTGGTAATAAAGTTGGGGTTAAAATAATAAATACAACAAAAATCCCTGACAAAGAACCCGCATTTTCCCCCATTAATGGTAATTGACACAAATTTGGGCTATAAATTTAGGTTCTTAACTGGGTTCCTGGAAAAAATGCATTGTAGCTAAGAGTATTTAGTGGTGTTCAGCTTATTCCTTATATTAAATCCTCACGCCATTACATTGTAGTTGGAGCAATGAGGCACCTATGTCTCCAAAGAGGATCCTGAATGTTGACTTATTTGTCCGAGTGTACAGAATGTTTTTTTATAGATTTTAGAAAATAAAAACCTGTTTCAAATTTTACCCTCAACAGTTTCTTGTATAGAGGGGCCTAGCTTGTACATTTTAGCCTAACAGGTTCTTAAAAACCAGATTCTTAGTCACAGATTTTTACTGTATGGGCAATATTACAGTGAGTTTATGAAGTTTAAATTAAAGCATATCTGTTACATTGTTAACGAACAAAATTATGTTAGCTTGTTTTGAAAGCTCAAACTAAGTAGGAACTTGCATGTCATGCTCCAAAGTACTATTTATCAAGATGATACAACCTAAAGTTTTACAAATTTTGTCTAAAAACACAATAGAGCAAAGAATGTTAACCCAAACTATTAATTTCTGTAAGCTCATTTTTTTGAGGGCGTGATTACCTTCAGAAAATGTGCCATATCTTATACCTTGAAATGAGGATTCCTTTGCAGCTGGTTTTCTTTCACTTAGTATTTGCGCCTAAACGCTTATAGACAGAAAATTTAAAAACAGAGCTGCCTGCCAGAAAAGCCATTTAAACGAAAGACACATTAGGGCCATTTATACGAGGAAAAATAAGACGCGTCTTACATAGGACACGTCTTAAATAAGACGCGAGCTTTCCCTATAAACGGCACATTTCGTCTAAAATAAGACGCTGCTTAGCTAAGACGCGTCTTATTTTAGAGCAGCCCTTAACACCTGTTCTGAGATAAGATGCGTCTTAGCTAAGACGAGAAAAACTTCGTATAAATGACCTTCGCGTCTTAAATAAGACGCGAACGCATAGTACGCATGCGTTAATTTTTGGCGCGTCACGTTGGATTGCCGTTGCTACGGGCAACATTCACGAGTCAAGAAAAGAACTAAGATGCGAACCATTTATACGAGCTGTTCTCGTCTTAGATAAGACATGCTCATATAAATGGTACAGTTCGCGTCTTACTTAAGACGCGTCTTATGTAAGACGCGTCTTATTTTTCCTTGTATAAATGGCCCTATTATCCACCCTTTCTCTAAGATATTATTAGCAAGCAGAGAGGTAAACACGGAGAACCGACACCTTTGTAATTGATGTAGATGATTCCAAATCAGATTTTTAACAGAATTCTTTAATCGAATCATCGATCCCTTTAATTGCACGCTTGACAGCTGTACCCAGTGTCAACAGAAAATTTCTAGCATAGATAATTTTGACCGCAAGTTGGTTCCATTAAAATACATTGTGGAATTTTTCATAACCGAAAGAGTCTATTTTAGCATTTTACAAGACTCTCACGTTCTGGAAATTCGGCAATAAGCCTAAAATGTCCAAAATATACAGTACTATAACCTCAGGTTCAACTTAAAAAGGAAATGTTCGATCGATCAAAATCGTGTCGAATTTTAATAGCAGCAAAAGTGGGACAGTACGCGGCTTTCAATACAAAACTGCCGCTTCCTTACCACTCGGTATAAGTTAATTTATATGCCAAAACAAAGTCAAAGAATATTGCTTTCCCTGCAATATAATTTTCCGTTGCACTGATAGGCAGAAGACTTGAACCAAGCGCAAGTCTCTGCGATGAACAGTGTATGCGAGCTCAGTTTAACAGTCAGAATATTTGTTTCAATCAATGAAAAGGCGCCCGTAACGGTAAGCTACCTTTTTCCTGCAACTAGGTGCAAGCTAAGTCAAATTTATCCCTCCACTTTTTAATTTTCTGTGAACTTGAATCACGCATCAAAATTCAAATATTTCTAAATGATTACAGACCGAATGGCGGCCAAGCTGGAGAACACAATCGGGTCGATTTATAGCTCGACGTGCAACTCGGTACACGCTAACTCATATACCAAAACAAAGTCCAAGAATTTTTCTTCCACTGTTATATAATTTCTTGTTGTACCGAGTTGCACGAGACTTGCACTAAACATAAAAGGAGAAAATTACCCACCTTTTTAGCATGTTCTCTCCTCGCATCCAGCGATCGCAACGCCGATCTCAGTTAAATGAATCGAGCCAGTGCGTTTGTCTTTCAGTTCTTGGATGCATTATCTTCTAGACAACACATATCACTAAAAATTTCGACCACAATAATTTTCGATCTCTCACAGAGGCCACAACACTACCACTGACAAAAATAGCTGCCATTTCTTCTTTCATCTTGACAACATTTCGCGGGGATTTTACCTCTAAGCCAGTGACTTTACCGAAAATCGACCAAGTGATACTGATCGCGCCGCATGCGTAGACATTTTTCGCCCGTGAAGTTTTTGGCTGCAAATACTATTCTACTCATGCGTAAATAAAACCACGCTTTTCTCCTTCTTGCGATCGCTTTTGCGTTAAAATGGCAGATCGCTTCGCTTCCCGAAGATATTCCTTAAAAAAAAAACTCGGTGTTCGAATGATAAATTGATCTGCTCACCACTGACAAATCACTATATTTTGCTCAACCTCGTCTAATAGATGCTAATAGGGTGAACATGGGATCTATGAAACATTGGCTTCCCTTCCTTAACAACACCAACCCATTCAAATCAAAGAAAATCCCTTTTAACGACAGAGTACTGAGTTCATAATTTACTCCAACCAAAAGGAACTGCATCTCTCCGTCCAATATTAGAGCTAGGTGTTGAAACCTGCCCTCCCCAGCTACACAATTTACTCCAATTCTCTCCCCCTTCCACCCCAGACATTTTATAGGCGTCCCTTCCCCCTAGGTTCGCGAGGAGCTGCGATACACGTATTTCTAGTTATTATTATTATTATTATTATTATTATTATTATTATTATTATTATGAGTTATTATTCCCACATACATTCTTATATTTCAACTGTTGAATAACCGACACCCAGCACGGAACGCTCATATTTCGACATGTGGTAACGTCAAACATCCTTACCTCGTTTACGTGGAATAAGACTGACATAGTGAAGCTCGGGTACGTGACCCAGCACAAGTCGGTTGCTACCAGTAACATCATACTCTGGGCAGATCATTACGTCATCGTGATGACTGCTGACCACTTGAATGCATGTTTCAAAGTGGTTTGCTGCACCATGGAGAATCACGTGATCACCCCATGTACCGTTTGTCATCATTCTCGTGAGGTAGGCCTCCCAAGATGAATATCCATGAACAAATTGGAACAGATCCGTCCCATCTCGCTGTAAGAGAAAAAAAATACTGTAGTCACTAAAGCTCCTACAAAGATCACAGCCGTACTTTTAGATGTCTCACCACTTTCAAAGAAAGAGCCTGATCAGTAGGGGTTTACATGAGAAGGTGGGATTACTCGGTTACAGAGATCTCGGTAACGGGACGGGAAATTTTTCATATGACCATGCCTACTGAGTTACAGTCAACATCTTCTTCGAGGAAAAAAAATGCAAGCTGAGGATTGTTACTGCCTATTTTTTGGCTCGCTTTGAAAAAATGCTTTTTTCAGATATTCAACGCGGGGGCGGGGAGAGAGGAATTACAAATGCTCATTCAGGTAGTTGTGCTCTTTCGGCTAAAATGCGAGCACATACATAAAGTGCCTTAGATTCAATCAATAGGAATGGAAAGATTTGCCTGAAATGAAAAGGAAAATGTGCTTCAGTAACCCGGGATGTGCTCTGATGATGAGGTTACGTGCTGCAGGCTTAACATTGACTGTGACCCTTGTGCAAGCGAATGCTCGCGCTACTGCCTTCGCTGCTTGCACAATAGTCTACGCAAGAATTATTTCAATTGCAGTCAACGAAACCTAGTAATGTATGTGCCAATGTCCTCACTTTCCGTTCTAACCTGAAATTAGATAAACTAGTACCCATAAGATATATTTTGCTATTTTAACCAAGGATGAACAGACTTGAATAACTTGTGTCAAGACTGAACCTGAAACACTAACCAGCGTAGGGTTTTTCCTCAGATATTGGACTACGGTTTGCCGTAACTCTGCTTGTGAGATTTTAATTCCTTTTTTCAGGTGAAGCTGTTCCGAAAGAGCCAAAAACATGCAGTTTCCCTCTCCTCGATTGTCAGAAATCGAAAAACCTTTTTTCTTGGTGTTTCTCTTGAAATTTTCGGAGATCCCAGTCTTATGATTGTTGGTATCTTCCTTAGCTTGTTGTTCTATTTGTTGAAGAAGATTGAAAATGTGCCTCTCTCGTAGTTCTGTTAATGGAAAGAACAATAACAAAACTTTTGATTCTCTTTGAAGAGATAAGGAGCTAACGTAAGATGAGTAAGCCTGGCTTCTTCACCTCTTCATCTAAAGAAAAATATTTCTGCCAATCGAGAACAACGGCGCTGTTTCTTTCAGTTTAATTTTCTAAGTAAGGTCTATAATGCGCTTGAATTTTACCAGTAAAAAAAATATATATATATATATACAAATATATTTACAAAATGGACACACAATCACATAACGATCTACCGCAGAATAATAGTACTAAGACCTACAAGAAAGTATACCCGGACACAGCAGTAGTATACTATCTTGAAACTGAATCTCGTTGGTGCGTTCCCTTTGCGTTCCGTGTGCGTTCCCTTAATTAATAGGCATAAGGGTCGAGTCTATGACGTCACCCATTGTTTTATCCTAGAGAAAAAAATGCGTTCCTCCATACTAATTAAGTGCCCAGTCAGTGTCTTCCTGAATACTAATTCGGTATAGGTTTACTAATGAGCGTCATTCTACTACAATAGGAACAATAGGCTTGCCTAAACTTGCCCGGTAAGTAACTTGAGCCCGGTTTTCGGACCGTCTATTAAAAGCAAATAGGAATAAGAGAAGCGATCACCTAGCAACGCGAGAAATGGCTTCCCATATCTTATTTAGCGCTAAAACTCAGATATATAAACAAAACACACACAGAAAGTGGAGTTGAAAAGTCTTCATTTCAATAAAGTTTACGTCTTCTTATTTAGTGCTAAAACTCCGATATATAAACAAAACACTCGCACATATACACAAAGTGGGGCTGAAATACACAGCGATTTGAAAGAAATCTATTAAAACAGTCAAAGAAAGCAAACCATCCTTTTTTTTTTTTTTTTTACACTGCGCACAATGTTTTACCTACCGTTCTCTTTGGTTTAGGCGGGAAAACTGAAGATCTTGTGAAGGTAGGTGTTACGCCGCAAAATGTAATATTAACGCAAAATGTAATAAGAATCGCCGCAAAATGTAATACTAACGCAAAGTGTAATAACATTGACGCAAAATGTAATAAAATTTTCAACGCAAAATGTAATAATCTTTCAACGCAAATTGTAATAACTTTTCTAACGCATAATGTAATAACGCAAAATGTAATAATTTCCGAATAACGACGTGCATGCTATTTCAAAATTGGTATGGTGGCTCAGTAATCAGTAGCTGATCCAGATCTTCATTTGAATTATTATTATAATTATTGATATTAATAATAGTAATAATATTTCTTCTTCTTCTTCTTCTTCTTCTTCTTCTTATTATTATTATTGTTATTATTAATGAAATAACGGTTGAAACGTCGTGTTACTTCCGTGCTGAGCCAGTCTCCTTCGCAGCCGTGTTTTGTCTCGTCACGCAACAAAGGAGGAGGAGCGTTGCGTGACGAGACAAAAATGGCTGCAAGAGCTTGCTGTACTGTACCACAACTGTAGCAACTGAGAGACTTGGCTTAATTTCAGATGTTGAATTTAATTCAGTCAAATAAAATAGCTGTCGTCGAAAACAAGTAATAGAATCAACTTTCAAAGCATAATTCAAATGCATTTAAAATATAGGATATCTGTCACACTTTTTTTCATGAGAACCAGACAACTTTGGATGTAGCTTACTTTTCCTAAGTTCTCACTTAATAAAGGCTGAACTGTTCTTAATGTTGTTTTTAAGGTCGAAGTTTCTTTTATGTTGAAGTTTCCAAGCTTTGCAAAGTCAGATCAGTTTGCCTTGTAAGGCAGCTGTCGTTTGCCTAGAACAGATAGCGCAAAATATTTTAAGTTAGCCCAGTAACGCATTTTTGATTGGAGTAGAGCTAAGCTGATGCACAAAAATATTGAATTTGCCTGGCAAGGCAGTTGTGATTAGAAGACAGGCTATCCTTTTTTTTCTCCGTTTAGCGTCGTCCGACCGACCCAAATTTTTGGCATTTTCAAAAAAAAGAGTAACGACGTAGTTAAACCATTTTTCACTTGAAATAATTCTTTTCATCTGAAAAATGAGCATAGTAACAGCATAGAGAAAAACAAGAACAAAGACATGAACTTTTTTTTACAGTACATCGTGCATTTTGTTAATCCAAATATGTGAATGTTGACTTTTAACGTCGTCCTGGGGTACCAGGGACTCCTATTCTGAGACTTCTTGTGATTTTGTTTTTTAGTTTTTTTTTTTCAATCCGACCGACCGACTCAATAGCAGGAAACGCATTCGACACTAAACGAAACCTTGAATTTGTTCAGCAACGCAATCGCCATTGGCTTAGAGTTGACGGCACCAAATCTTGAACTGGGAGATCCATAAAAGTGCTGTCGTTAGGTTACGAGAGATAATTAACTCTGTTCAGTGGGTCAGCGCCTGGCTAAGTTTCATCGCGGCAGGGTACGGATGGTTCTTTATTAGACATATCTACTGGAAACAAAAAAGCCACTATTAATGTCCTTTGAGGCTACAACTCGTCCGTTCATATTTTATCACCGTTTCTGTTTTCCTATGTAACAATCATAATTATCATATTATAAGCTATTTCTCTTTTTTCGTTAACCATCTTCCGTTATATGAGGGAAAAATGTGGTGCTGTGAACAGGATTATATTTCTGCCGTATGAAAGCCTTGAGTTGCATGGTTTAATGTATTATATAATCGATTCCTAAATGTCAGCGAATAAAAACGGTTATTGTTGCGTTCCTTGCTTTGAAGATAATAAATGGTGTTCTGGTTCCGTATGTACATAAATAACGTTATAGCCCTACCCTTGCACCCTGAACTAATGTTCAACGAAAATTTCATAGCTACTCATGTGGCTTCGTTTATGACATACAAATTGTATAGTACGTTTTATTTGTTTGAGTAGTCAGGGAAATACTCACACCAGTAGTCACCCATTTCATCTCTAGAAACATTTCCCGAATTTTCAATCTAACTATTCTGTCTTTTGTAGCTTTAGACATCTAACAGAAAATGTGCAATAATTCAAGAGAGGTTAGAGCTACATAATATATTACTTCTGTATCGGGACCTGTATTACGTTCAAATCAGCGGAAACAAACGTCCGATTAGGTTCCCTAAAGATGATTGATCTCCTCATTTCGACTGTTTCATTGTAATATTAGAAATAATAATAATAATAATAATATTAACATTAATATCAATAACAATAATACCTTATGATTTAATTGAAGATCTGGATTCGCTACCGATGACTGAGCAAAAATACCGATTTTGAAATAGCATGCACGTCGTTATTCGGAAATTATTACATTTTGCGTTATTACATTATGCGTTAGAAAAGTTATTAGAATTTGCGTAGAAAGATTATTACATTCTGCGTTGAAAATGTTATTACATTTTGAGTTAGTATTACATTTTGCGGCGATTCTTATTACATTTTGCGTTAATATTACATTTTGCGGCGTAACAGTAGGTAAAATGTGTTTCTGTCAAAGTTCGCATTTCGCTGCACATTGAATTACATCGTTTCAGTTTGCACTCTGTTCTCGCCAAATACTCAACAGAAATAACTACCTTTTGGAGAACGTCGAGCAAAAAAGAACAAGGTTTTCTTCCAAGTAAAAATTACAAGTTAACTGTTTCACATTTTCCAGCAAGAGAACAGGAAACTTCAGCAACAGTTCCATAAAAGAAAAGTGAAGAAAATTATTTTTCCCCGCTGCTTCTGGCTGCAACTTACTTGGTCGGGTTTAACTTAAATATGCAATTTCCAAAGCGGCAAAACTGATTTTACATAGCTTGTTTGCTTTTAAAATAAGCGCGCTAAATCTGCGACGAATACTCGAAGATCGACTCACTAACACTGACTTAAATCTTTTTTTTTTTTTATGTCGGAAAAAGGGATTGTTTACTGGGTAACATCAAACATCTTTACCTCCTTTAGGTGGAATAAGACTGACATAGTGAAGCTCATGCACGTGACCCAGTACAAGGCGGGTGCTAGGAGTAACATCATACTCTGGGCAGATCATTACTTCATCGTGATGACTGCTTATCACGTGAATGCATGTTTTAAAGAGTTTTGCTGTACCATGGAGGATCACGTGATCACCCCATGTACCATCTGCCATCATGCGTGCGAGATACGCATCCCAAGATGAATATCCGTCGACGAAATGAAAGAGCTCCGTACCATCCGGCTGTGAGAAAAAAAATACTGTAGTTCAGTAAAGCTCCTACAAAGAGCACAGCCGTGCTTCTAAATGCCTCACCACTTTTAAAGAAAGGGAGGGATTGGTAGGGGTTCACATGAGAAGGTAGGATTGCTCGGTTACAGATTTTTCGGTTAACGGGACGTGAAGTTTTTTATATGGCCATGCCTACCGAGTTGCAGTCAACATCGTCGTTGGAAAAAAAAGCCAGCTCTGTATTATTACTGGCTATTTTTGGTTTGCATTGAAAAAATGCCATTTTAGATATTCGACGGGGTGGGGGGGGGGGGGGGGGTGGGGGGATTTAAAATGCTCATTCAGAGAGCTGTGCTCTTTCGGCTGAAATGCGATCACATACATAAAATGCCTTAGATTCAATCAATAGGAATGGAAAGATTGCCTAAAAGGACCGGGGCACGCTCTGATGATGAGGTTTCGTGGTGCAGGCTTAACCCTATTCAGACTGGGCTTTTTTGGTCAATCTGTGACTGGGGGGGGGGGGCTCCTCGGACCCCCCCCCCCCTGTATCTCTGGAACCAATAATGCTAGGGTCATGAAATTTACACACAATGATCATCTCCGTACAAAGAAGCCCCACACCCAGTTTTGCCTTGCCACGCCCAATGATGACGTCACAGTGACGTCATATTCTGATTTTTCAATGTTTCTTATTATTTTTCCACCTAGATACGTAAAATATCAATAATATTGGTAAAGTCTCTTTGTTATCCTTTCTTATGAACTAGTAACAAGGAAACACTTGTACAGCTAGAACAAGCAATAGGAAGCAATAAAATTTAAAATTTGAAATGGTTGTCCACCATCTTGGATCCGCCATCTTGGATTTCCGTTTTTTTGTTAAAATTATAATTTAAAGCAACTTTCAAACGGGAAAAAGCTCAGAATGTATAAAAGGAGTATCAAACTAATGTTTATTACCCAAACAAATGACTTTGGAAGTGTTATTTGGAAAATAGAGTAGCATATTTGTCAAAGCCAAAAAGTGACAAATTTTACCCCACCCCTCCCCCCCAAATATTCGATGTTGAAACATTTTGATGTGATTCAAAAACTAGTCCCAAGCAAAGACCATTTTAACAACAAAAAGCACTATAAGTGTAAAAACGCGATCTTAAAACAAAAAAATCACCATTTTTTAAATTTTCCAAAACCTATGTGTCAGAAACTGGTTGCCATGGCAACATGATTAATCACATGGACATGATAATTATACCAAAATGTTCCTAGATAAATTTTAGGAAAAGCCAGAAAATTTGAACGTCATAGCTCTTTCGAAGTAGGAGTTATCACGATTTTGCCGGAGGGGGGGTTCGAAAAGCCCCCCCCCCCCAGTCTGAATAGGGTTAACATTACGTCTTGTGCAACCGAATGCTCGCGCGTCGGCTAGACTACTGCCTTCGCTGCTTGCACAATAGTCTACACAAGAATCATTTCAATTGCAGTCAACGAATCTTAGTAATGTATGCACCAATGTACTCACTTTCCGTTCTAACCTGAAATTAGATAAACTAGAACCCATAAGATATATTTTGATATTTTAACCAAGGATGAACAGACTTGAATAACTTGTGTCAAGAAACCTGAAACACTAACCAGCGTAGGGTTTTTCCTCAGATATTGGACTACGGTTTGCCGTAACTCTGCTTGTGAGATTTTAATTCCTTTTTTCAGGTGAAGCTGTTCCGAAAGGGCCAAAAACATGCAGTTTCCCTCTCCTTGATTGTCAGAAATCGAAAAACCTTTTTTCTTGGTGTTTCTCTTGAAATTTTCGGAGATCCCAGTCTTATGATTGTTGGTATCTTCCTTAGCTTGTTGTTCTATTTGTTGAAGAAGATTGAAAATGTGCCTCTCTGGTAGTTCTGTTAATGGAAAGAACAATAACAAAACTTTTGATTCTCTTTGAAGAGATAAGGAGCTAACGTAAGATGAGTAAGCCTGGCTTCTTCACCTCTTCATCTAAAGAAAAATATCTCTGCCAATCGAGAACAACGGCGCTGTTTCTTTCAGTTTAATTTCCCAACTAGGTCTATAATGCGCTTGCATTTTACCAGTAACAAAAAATATATATATATATATATATATAGTTGCCTGATGATTGCTCCGCAAGGAGCATGAAACTCTGAGTAGCAATAAATGTCTTCGACCAAATAATCCAACTCTGCAAATCTACACATCGCTCCAGTTTTCCTATTGAGCACTTTAATAGCTGATGAAATCTTCAATTCATTATATTACTATATATATATTTATTCATTTATTTTTAATTTATTTACAAAATGGACATACAATCATATAACGATCTACCGCAGAATAATAGTACTAAGACCTACAAGAAAGTATACCCGGACACAGCAGTAGTATACTATGTTGAAACTGAACCTCGTTGGTGCGTTCCCTTTGCGTTCCGTGTGCGTTCCCTTAATTAATAGGCATAAGGGTCGAGTCTATGACGTTACCCATTGTTTTATCCTAGAGAAAAAAATGCGTTCCTCCATACTAATTAAGTGCCCAGTCAGTGTCTTCCTGCATACTAATTCGGTATAGGCTTACTAATGAGCGTCATTCTACTACAATAGGAACAATAGTGCTTGCCTAAACTTGCCCGGTAAGTAACTTGAGCCCGGTTTTCGGACCGTCTATTAAAAGCAAATAGGAATAAGAGAAGCGATCACCTAGCAACGCGAGAAATGGCTTCCCATATCTTATTTAGCGCTAAAACTCAGATATATAAACAAAACACACACAGAAAGTGGAGTTGAAAAGTCTTCATTTCAATAAAGTTTACGTCTTCTTATTTAGTGCTAAAACTCCGATATATAAACAAAACACTCGCACATATACACAAAGTGGGGCTGAAAACTCTCTATTTCAATTTTGTCTGACTATTACAGAACTGTTTTCTCCGTTTTATCTCGAAGAAATGAAAAACTATTGAATTCTCAACGTTTCACGCGCCGTAAGTTAGGTAATTATGCGAGTTCACAAACCCAAAGTTGAATACAAATTAGCTCCACAGGAAAAACCTCAAGGGAGCATATTGACGTATTCATTTTATAAAACAAATAACTTAACAAGGATCAATTGATTAAAAACGCGACTAATAATTGCTAGCAATAAAATCAGAGACGAGATACCGTTTAAAACAAAAAGAGTCAAATACACAGCGATTTGAAAGAAATCTATTAAAACAGTCAAAGAAAGCAAACCATCCTTTTTTTTTTTTTTTTTTTTTTACACTGTGCACAATGTTTTACCTACCGTTCTCTTTGGTTAAGGCGGGAAAATTGAAGATTTTTTGAAGGTGGGTAAAATGTGTTTCTGTCAAAGTTTGAATTTCGCTGCACATTGAATTACATCGTTTCAGTTTGCACTCTGTTCTCGCCAAATACTCAACAGAAATAACTACCTTTTGGAGAACGTCGAGCAAAAAAGAACAAGGTTTTCTTCCAAGTAAAAATTACAAATTAACTGTTTCACATTTTCCAGCAAGAGAACAAGAAACTTCAGCAACAGTTCCATAAAAGAAAAGTGAAGAAAATTATTTTTCCCCGCTGCTTCTGGCTGCAACTTACCTGGTCGGGTTTAACTTAAATATGCAATTTCCAAAGCGGCAAAACTGATTTTACATAGCTTGTTTGTTTTTAAAATAAGCGCGCTAAATCTGCGACGAATACTCGAAGATCGACTCACTAACACTGACTTAAATCTTTTTTTTTTATGTCGGAAAAAGGGATTGTTTACTGGGTAACATCAAACATCTTTACCTCCTTTATGTGGAATAAGACTGACATAGTGAAGCTCATGCACGTGACCCAGTACAAGGCGGGTGCTAGCAGTAACATCATACTCTGGGCAGATCATTACTTCATCGTGATGACTGCTTATCACGTGAATGCATGTTTTAAAGAGTTTTGCTGTACCATGGAGGATCACGTGATCACCCCATGTACCATCTGCCATCATGCGTGCGAGATACGCATCCCAAGATGAATATCCGTCGACGAAATGAAAGAGATCTGTACCATCCGGCTGTGAGAAAAATACTGTAGTTCAGTAAAGCTCCTACAAAGAGCACAGCCGTGCTTCTAAATACCTCACCACTTTTAAAGAAAGGGAGGGATTGGTAGGGGTTTACATGAGAAGGTAGGATTGCTCGGTTACAGATTTTTCGGTTAATGCAACGGGGATCTCGGTAACGGCACGTGAAGTTTTTCATATGGCCATGCCTACCGAGTTACAGTCAACATCGTCGTTGGAAAAAAAGCCAGCTCTGTATTATTACTGGCTATTTTTGGTTTGCATTGAAAAAATGCCATTTTAGATACTCGACGGGGTGGGGGGGGGGGGAGGGGATTTAAAATGCTCATTCAGGGAGCTGTGCTCTTTCGGCTGAAATGCGATCACATACATAAAGTGCCTTAGATTCAATCAAGAGGGATGGAAAGATTGCCTAAAAGGAAAAGGAAAATGTACTTCAGTAACCCGGGGCACGCTCTGATGATGAGGTTTCGTGGTGCAGGCTTAACATTACGTCTTGTGCAACCGAATGCTCGCGCGTCGGCTAGACTACTGCCTTCGCTGCTTGCACAATAGTCTACACAAGAATCATTTTAATTGCAGTCAACGAAACTCAGTCATGTATGCGCCAATGTACTCACTTTCCGTTCTAACCTGAAATTAGATAAAATAGAACCCATAAGATATATTTTGATATTTTAACCAAGGATGAACAGACTTGAATAACTTGTGTCAAGAAACCTGAAACACTAACCAGCGTAGGGTTTTTCCTCAGATATTGGACTACGGTTTGCCGTAACTCTGCTTGTGAGATTTTAATTCCTTTTTTCAGGTGAAGCTGTTCCGAAAGGGCCAAAAACATGCAGTTTCCCTCTCCTTGATTGTCAGAAATCGAAAAACCTTTTTCCTTGGTGTTTCTCTTGAAATTTTCGGAGATCCCAGTCTTATGATTGTTGGTATCTTCCTTAGCTTGTTGTTCTATTTGTTGAAGAAGATTGAAAATGTGCCTCTCTGGTAGTTCTGTTAATGGAAAGAACAATATAAAAACTTTTGATTCTCTTTGAAGAGATAAGGAGCTAACGTAAGATGAATAAGCCTGGCTTCTTCGCCTCTTCATCTAAAGAAAAATATTTCTGCTAATCGAGAACAACGGTGCTGTTTCGTTCAGTTTAATTTTCTAAGTAAGGTCTATAATGCGCTTGAATTTTACCAGTAAGAAAAAAAATATATATATATGTTGCATAAAAAACGGTCCTTGTGAAAAAGTGTCATTTTTATTTAAAAAAGCTGCTTTTTCACAAATTGACCGGTTATAAAAATACTGCTTTTTTGCAACAATATATTTTTGTAAAAAAGCTGCTTTTTTACAAGTTAACCGGTTGTAAAAATACTGCTTTTTTACAAAAACATATTTTTGTAAAAAAGCTGCTTTTTTACAAGTTACATGGTTGTAAAAATACTGCTTTTTTACAAAAATATATTTTTGTAAAAAAAGCAGTTTTTTT
This sequence comes from Porites lobata, assembly GCA_942486035.1. Taxonomy (NCBI): domain Eukaryota; kingdom Metazoa; phylum Cnidaria; class Anthozoa; order Scleractinia; family Poritidae; genus Porites; species Porites lobata. The sequence goes on along the minus strand of CALNXK010000574.1, from coordinate 61,038 downwards.
ATGTAAAAAAGCTGCTTTTTTACAAGTTAACCGGTTGCAAAAATACCGCTTTTAAGCTGCTTTTTTACAAAATATATTTTTGTAAAAAAGCTGCTTTTTTATGTAAATATTTGTTTTTTTACAAAAGATATTTTTGTAAGAAAGCTACCTTTTTATGTGAAAATCCTGCTATTTACACATATACATTTTCGTGAAAAAAGAGCTTCATGCAATAATCGGTTTAACTGAAAACAAAATGCTTGGTTATAATGCTTTGATGCAGTGGACAAATAAATTATAACTCCATTTCTAGCATAAGAACTTTTAAATTGCAATTTAAAAGTTCTGTACGTTAACGGCTAGTTAGTCACCCTGAAGAAGATCACTGAATGTGATCGAAATATAGGTGGATTGAAAGGAAACTGTTTTCTGTCTTCATTTGTCATTGTTACCTGGAGTTATGAAAACCGGGTTAGCAAACATTTTGTAATTTTTCTCAACTTCCGCTGTCTAATAGCTTGTTTACTGTGTTGTTTGCTTATGTCGTTTGTTTTTTTGGCTTGTCTTGTGGTTAGAGATTTGTGTAGAAGTGGATGTAGACAGAAAGGTACGATATTGTTCGTTTTTCTAAGGTGACCACTAAGTCTTTGGCCTCGGGAACAGGCTCTTAGGAGTCAAATGAATTAGTTGAGAGCAAAATTGCAGCTGAACTTTGACCCGGGCCAAGACTTAGTATTTTTCTGGTGTGAAAACAAGGCTAAGGTGATCCGCCGCCCGTGTGACTCTACATCCTGGAACTTGAATAAGACGAGTGTAAGAGAAAGGTCCAGAGGTATTTATATCTGGCAACAGGCTGAGTTTTTCCGAGTTATTCGATGATATTTCGCTTATGTTAAACGTGAGAAGATTATGCGTGGTTGTGGATAGTCTTATCAGTGCCGCGAAAGTGTGTGATTGTGTGATTTCCGCATGCTGTTGACAGGTATGTGATTGCGTGGTTGAACTGCGGTTTCGCCAAAATATTCTGTGCCAGCCATTAATATTGTTTCGTCGGTGTTTAGCTTAGCTGATTGTACCTTGGAAAAGCAACTCGCGACTCAGGAAAATTAGATCTAGGTCTAGTTTCAGCAGGCTCTAATGGCATTGCACCATAGGCCGGTTTTTGCAGACAAGAAGGTGATAATTTGTGCACTATGTTTCATTCAGTTTGTAGTCTATTCCATGCGGAATCCTGTTGTTTATCGGACCGTCCAAAAAGTAGTGTTTTGCTAACTATTTAAGTTGTCATGTAAGCCTTAACCAGGCACTCTTTCGCTGCAGCTCACTCAACTTAAAAATTTCTAGACTGAAATGACACCGGTTTGAAACTTCGCGAAGTCAGTTTACTGAATAAAAAATCCAGGTATATATATATATATATATAACATAACAAAAGCAAACCGCGCGCTCTGATTGGTCAGTTAGCCACTACCATTTGCCCGTGGGTGCACGCCAAGAAACTAAGCTAGCGCGGTAAAATTTAGGCAAATTCAACAAATCTCCTCTCCTGACGGTAAAATACACAGATGAAATGCACAGATGAAAAGTGGAAGTTGAAGAAAATACTTAGCTGTCGTTTTGAAGGAAAAAAGACAAAAGATCAAGCGACAAATTTACCCTGGATGAATTAATCACTGTTTTCCTCGCGGCTAGAATCGGCTGAAGGATAATCGAGCGAGCGAAGATTTAAGGTACATTTTGTATGTTTTTTATAGAAGAGAAAGTCTGTTTGAAATGTAAATTTATCAATTAGCATTGTGTTATTGACTTTTTGGTCAAGCTGATGCTAAATTCAAGCAAATATTTTAGGAAACACGCCCAAATTCGAGACAGCTTAGTTGTGAAGTTTTCATCGCATCGATTAAAAATTTTAGTTGAGTTTAAACGGCACATTACGCTGGAATAAGCGAATTTCATTTGAGTACAGAAACATTTGGGTTTTCAAATAAATTTTTCAAAAAATGACTTCTGTGTGTATTATTTTGTTCCTCGGTGTTCATTCATAACAGTCGTTCAGAGAACGGTCGAAAAACAACAGCTTCAGCGTCGCTGTGTGTTGGCGAATTTCAGTTTTAACTTTGACTTTCATAGCTGCATTTCCCCAGACAGATTTCGATACAAAGCTAGTTAATTTCTTTTTAAAATTAGTGTTACCTGTTATTCTAAAGGAATTACCTTCAAATTTTCTCATTTCTACTTTGCGTTTATTTCAAAAATTGTCACATAAATAAGATTGATAATTATTTCATTTATTTAGTTTTAGCTTGTTTTTTAGAGTCTTTTTAGTTGGTGTTTATAGTTGCAGCTATAGTTTTCCCTCAAAGTTTTTACCCTAATATTAAGAGCAAGTAGACAGATGCCATTCAGAATAACGACGAAAAACGTTTTGCAATTTACCTGAAGACGGAGAACGGTTGATTCAGCGAAAGAAAAACTCAAAGGCAAGTTTTTGAAAAACATAGAACATGATTTGTTTACGCGCGGGCAGGTGGCAGCATACTTGAACTCGTACCGATGATTCAACCGAAGACAAATGGAAAATAATGTTTTTCTCTTTTGATTATGTTATAAAAGAAATGGTAAACGTTGCTGCTGTGCAACCATGGAGTTATGGATGCACTTGGGAGGTTTGCTAAGCACTCAAGAAGCTTGAGTCGCACTCGGCTATCGCCTCGTGCGACTCTTACGCTTCTTTTGTGCTTAGCAACCTCCCGCGTGCATCCATAACTCCATGGTTGCACGCTGCACGTTTACCATTTCTTATATATATATATATATATACTTGTATTCTGGGTAGAACGTATTCCGTAGAGCGCTCAATTCATTTAATCATGAACTCGCTAGTTCGTTTCGCTTTGTAGCCTAAACAGGCGAAACGAACTAGCGAGTTCATGCCCCCACAGAAACAGATATGTACTTCAGAACTCTAGAGTAACGTAACTAAGACACAATCCATCTGTTACCTAGATACTATCTCTTAACGCATCCCTATATTTACTGCCAGCTTTTAATTTTAACGGTCAATCGTTGAAGTTGCCTGATGAGTGTGGTCCTACAATTTCGGACCATACGAAACAGCACTGTCGCAATAAACGATCAATGATTACTCCTGAAGCCTGAACTCCTGTGATTTTTCATATACATATATAAATAGAGGATATTACACGGTGTCGAGAAGATATGAATTTTATGTTCGAGTGGCAAGAACAATATCTCACGAGTGAGCGAAGCGAACGAGTGAGATATTGTTCTTGCCACGAGAACATAAAATTCATATCTTCTCGACACCGTGTAATGTTCTTTTCATTATATGGAGAAACCAATTCAACAAAAGCAAAAGGCGGGAATCGTGACGTCATTGAACAATACGACACTCACAAAGGTGACATACGGAAAATACGCCACTCGGGTCCCGGATGAAGTGGCGTATGGAATCTACGAGTGGTTTAGTTCCCAGTAAAACACTCTCCTCCATTTAATAAATATATATATATATATATATATATATATATATATATATATATATATATATATATATATATATATATATATATATATATATATATATATATATATATACATATATATATATATTTTCAAGCATCGATATACTTTCTATAGCTATGGAGGCTCCGAAAGCTCCGTTATAACTACATACACTTCTCTTGCTTTTTCTTAATACAACTGTTGTTTAAATATATATATATATATATATATATATATATATTTAAACAACAGTTGTATTAAGAAAAAGCAAGAGAAGTGTATGTAGTTATAACGGAGCTTTCGGAGCCTCCATAGCTATAGAAAGTACATCGATGCTTGAAAATATCAGAAATATGGCTATGACGCCAGCGTACGCCCGCTCGCACGTCCGTAGAGACTCTGGTAGAGGGGGTAGAGAAGAGAGTCCTAGACCTGGAGCCTTCATTTGTCTTGACCAAAGTCAGCCATTTAAGAGGCAACCTAAGGAATTACTAGGGTAAAAATCTTGAAGTTTCTTGTATTTGAGTTAGACGAAATCTTAAAAAAATATGTTTTTAAGGCCTTGCTTTTAGCTTCGTCACGCTTTTAGTCAAACTCCAGGACCAACCTGGTCTAAGATTGGTCAAAATTTTGGCAGGTGAATTCATGCGTCACGAAAAGGCTTTTGCAGCATCTTGAAATTTGTCTACCCGGCAGCACCTAATTGACGCTTCTTGTCATTTTAAGTGTTAAACGTTTTGTATTCATCCACTGCCGCCACAAAATAAAATACCACCGCTATATCAAGATTCTTCTGTTATTCAAAGCTGGTATGTTTATGTGGTTTTTGGGTCGCAGCAGGATTCCTCGGTGGCTGCGTTTGTGAAAGTTTATGCACGCTTTTACAGCAGACTACAGGAAAAACCCTTAAGGACCTTAAGAGCGGATGTCTGTAAATATCGACCAGAGGTGGGAAAAATATATAATTTTTCAAAAATCCCCCCAAAATTCTGTAGACTACCCTAGGTATTCTGGAAATGAAAATATAAATTTTAGTTTCATTGGGTAAGTATTTTGGCGATACGGCGAATGTCAAGTTCGGGCGATTTACGGCCTCCGCCAGACCTCTTTTTCGGGCCTCTAGACCGGGCTACGAAAAGACCGCGATTTCAATCGAATTCAAATATCATCCAACCCAAAAAGTTCTTATCGTATTAAAAGGGTTTTAATACAAATATTGAGTGGTCATGTTCTTGAATTGATTGCAACTGAAATATTTTATGGATTTTTAAATATTTACAAAATTTTAAGGATTTTACGCGAGCAAAATGTTGTCAAATTTCAAAGGCCTAAAATTACATCCGATACATGATTTCAAACAGAAAAAGACATTCCAAATTAAAAAGCAATCTCTAAGCTTTCAAAATGTGCTTTCAAAACTCTGGGCAACATATGAAATGAATTTTTGGGAACGCAAAATTCACGGCGCACTTTAGTGTAATTTGACCTTTCTGACTTGACAGTACAGTTAAGAGCGACATAAATCAATTCTCCAACAAATGTTTCAGCCAAAATACGTTTAATTTAGGCAATCTCAAGTCTCACAGTGATACAGAGATGCTTCATATACATTAGGTGGAAAGTTTCGTGCCATTTTGTCAGCTGTAAAGAACTCTTATCCTTCAGGTGCAGTATTTGAACTCTCGCCTCGCCAATGTAAACATGTGGGTCAAGTGCTTATCACGAAACAACAACGTTTTCAAAAGCTACACCAAATATCTATCCTGTGTAGTATATAATCTGGTCTATTATTTGATTGTTTGTACCTGTGTCCTTGTTTGACTCCATTTCCGCAATGAAACTGAGACAAACCACAGCGAAATTCCCGCGTGCTCGATGTGTCACGAGTCACGTGAATGGGTCGTTTTACAGTCAAGGTAGGTCAAGCGTACCCCCCAAGATTCTATTAATGAATTGATTATTTGAAAAATGAAGCAGTTAGTCGTTCCCGTAACTGGTGTCAAATTCAAAGCGGCATTTCTGCATGCGTAATGAGCAGTGAATATTTTACGAGAACTTCTCTGTATTTGGTCAGATTGAAAATCTTTGAATGAATTAAGTTTCTTAAAAGAGATGCACATCAAATTCAGGAAAACTGAGCTGGTAGAAATTTCATAACTGCCTCGCGTGTGAATTCACGGCTCATTACGCATGCAAGAATGCAGAGATCAATCTGAAATCTACAACTAGCAACGGATTCAACTTTCGAATAATAAATTCATTAATGGATTCTTGGGGAATACGCTTGACCTGGTTTGACTGTAAACTTGATTGCGTTACGTAAACATGACACACGGCGATTGTTTCTGAGTTGTGAAAAAAAATTCCTGTCATTAACTTACATGTTGTGGTTATGCCATTGAATGAACCGACAATTTTTTTCCATGCAGTTTTACCATCACAGACTTGCCCAGTAATCGGCTTCTGACTTGCCAGATTCCCGACGAAACCAAAAAAAGCGTAGGACTAAAATTTCCGAGCCCTGGAAGTTTTCAGTGAAAGATTAAATGATTTTGCACGCCAAAAAATAGAAAGTAAATGTTTTTTGGTTGGTTTATTCATCGTACCATCTGCTGAATTTATCTTTTTCGCATCTGACAGTCTGAACTATCCTTTCTATCCTCAAAGAAAACCCGTAGTGAAAAATTTCAAAACAAAAAAGAAATCCCTTTATTACCTCCCCTCTCCCATCTCTTTAACTCTCCCCTCCCCTCCAACCCCCGCCCCCCCCCTAGGGCCGGGCCTAGGGAGGGTCAATCTTTATTGTTTGCGCTGTTCTTTATTATTGTAGGTAGTAGTTCGACATTTCCCCCACTTCCTCTGTTTGTCCTTGTTTCTGTCAGTTTGGAAATATCCTCATGCATTGTGCAATTCTATTTGCAATATGAAGGCGATACAACGTGCCAAAATGGAGCGTTCGGTGGGTGGGTGGGTGCGTCTGTGTGTGTGAGTGTGTGTGTGTGGGGTGATCAGTGTGGTTCAAGTAATAACTAACCGAGCACACAGTACGTTCGCATAGGAGAGAGCAGACGATCAGTTGAGCGCCACTTTACAGTTAATTCTGTAGCATGCCATCTGACTGACATCCGCTGCGAGACAGAAGACCACAGTGATCCCCAGGGAGAAGGGTATATGAAATCGTCAAGCTGTAACTGTCCAGGTGCACTTTGGTTCGCCGCAATGTCAGAGGGCCATAATGCAGTTTGCGCATCGAAGAATTTATCATAGTTTGGAACTTGCGGAGATATCTGCTCTTGCGCATCTTCGAACTTATTAGAAGAACCAGTGTAACACGAACGAACGTTTATCCCCCTCCCGCGCCCCTGGTCCGTCCCCGCCAGCTTCTTTCCGTACTTTGAAGCACGCATAAAGGTTCCAGAGTAGTCCTCCTCATCGTAGCAATCATAGCTTTTTTGTGGGAGCGAAAGAAGAAATGTCGGGGACGCAAGAGGAGAGAAAAGGAGAGGAGGCCTCCTCTCTCACTTCGCGTGTGCCCCTCGCGCGGCCAGTGATTAGATAATCTGACCGGCGCGTGCCACGTAGGATAGGCCTATCAGCGCACGCTTTAAAATTGCTGCTTGCCCGAGTTGAAGTATAACAACAATAACAACAACAACAACCGATAATAATAATAATGATGATGATGATAATAATAATAATAATAATAATAATAATAATAATAATTATTATTATTATAATGATAATAATAGTCAGAAAGGTATATAGACTGTAATACATTTATAGCTCTAGCTTGCAAACAACCGTCCCACGCTTTTGAACCCCATGCATTCATTGCAGATAAATCAACGTTGGAGATAGGTATTTTTTTATCATAATTTTTACCAGCCTTATGACTGCAATAGTGCAATTGGTGGACAGCTTAAAGTGAGATTTAAAACGTACCTACAATCGGCGACAAAATTGTTGAGACATTGTACTTAAATAGGGTGACTTCGGAGAACAAACGAATCCGCACCCTCCCCTGTCCCCTCCATTCAAAGTTGGGGTGTTTGTTGTTTTCTATAGGTAGCTAGAACAAGGGCACAACATTGTACGGAGGGGATGGGGGAGCAAAGCTATATTTCCTCCTTTTGAAGTTCATAAAACGTAAAAAAGCCTAATTTTGGGCGAAGTGTCTCAACTCATTTTGTCGCCGATTGTAGCCTGCCGGTGGTGTTGCACTCCCGATGCGCACCCTGTACTCTGTTCTCGTGCGATTTGTTACTTGTACCACACTCACCTAAAACCAGATTTCCATATTCGTACCCTGTAATATCGTGGCACAGTAGCGAGAAGACGTGTACTAGCTTAGGCCGTGAGTGCACTATGAAAGACAGGTGTCGCAAGCGCAGGATAGGACGGCAGAAGGATTTTCTAACTCGACGGCTATGTAATCTGCTTATTACATGTAATTCATGAGCTACAATTTGCACATAATAGGGCATAATAGCGAGTTGCAGAATTATCGTCAAACGCATTAGGTTATTTCCTGACCTGACAGATCTATCAGGACGGGGAGACAGTGTTGAACCAAAACAAACAACAAAAAACAAAACAAAACAAACAATCAACATGAAAGAACACGTTATTTACAAAAAATGTACATATCGCTGTATCGCGGTTAGACACGCTCAGGGACCACAAGCCTGCGATCGGTAAAACTGTATGGTACAAAAAAAAAAAGAGAGATTGAGATTGTCGGCTCATTCAATGGCATACCTATGGCATGTAGGTTAGAGATGGAATTTTTTTTTACACAAATGAGAAATAATAAAACGTAACGCAATCAAGCCTAAAACGGCCCTTTAGCGTGACACGTGACATGTCGAGCGAGCGGGAATTTCCTTGTTGTTTGCAATATCTCAGTTTCATTGCGGAAATGAAGTCAAGCAAGGACACAAGGTACAAACAAACAAATTGTAGACCTGAATATATACTAGACAGGATAGATATTTGCTTAGATTATGAAAACTTCGCTGTTTCGTGATAAGAACTTGACCCACATGTTTACATTAGAGGGTCGTGAAGGGGTAAAATGGGAACTGGGATTAGCCTTATTGTGGACTGGGAAAATGGGATTTACTCACTGGGACTGGGATTTAGCCACTGGGAATGGGATGAACAATTGTAAAATGTGAATGGGATTTCTTTTCTTCAGCGGTCTTTGGTCCAATATTTTGAAATAGAAAAATAAAATTTCGTAGCAATAGACCTTGCACTCCTCAGTAGAGACCGTGAAATCAGTATTTTTCGCCTTCACGCCCGCGGTCTAGCTACCAGGCTTACACGGTTGAATAGTTACGTTCTGTCAGTTTTCCTGGTCAGCGGACAAGTTCTGCAAGTTTGCATTTGGCGGGAAGATATTGTGAAGGGAAGATAAAAATGGCTTCGGAAAAGGTTTCTTCGCAAAATGGTACTAGAAATCAAGTACGTCAATGCAAATAACGCCGTTATACACACCGAAAATTTGGTAACTGGGATTTTGGCAAAAATTAGCCTGGGAACTGGGATTTGGTACCCCCCTTCACGACCCTCACATTAGCGAGGCGAGTTCAAATGCTACCGCTGAAGGCCAGGATAAGAGTTCTTTACGGCTGACAAAATGGCATGAAACTTTCCACCTAATGTATATGAAGCATCTTTGTATCACTGTGGGACTTGAGATTGCCTAAATCAAACGTATTTTGGCTGAAACATTTGTTGGAGAATTGATTTGTGTCGCGCCGAACCTCTTAACTGTTAAGTCAGTTCCCAAAAATTCGTTTCATATGTTGCCCAGAGTTTTGAAAGCATATTTTGAAAGCTTAGAGATTGCTTTTTAATTTGGAATGTCTTTTTCTGTTTGAAATCATGTATCGGATGTAATTTTAGGCCTTTGAAATTTGACAATATTTTGCTCGCGTAAAATCCTTAAAATTTTGTAAATATTTAAAAATCCATAAAATATTTCAGTTGCAATCAATTCAAGAACATGACCACTCAATATTTGTATTAGAACCCTTTTAATACGATAAGAAACTTTTTGGGTTGGATGATATTTGAATTCGATTGAAATCGCGGTCTTTTTGTAGCCCGGTCTAGAGGCCCGAAAAAGAGGTCTGGCGGAGGCCGTAAATCGCCCGAACTTGACATTCGCCGTATCGCCAAAATATTTATCCCTTGAAACTAAAATTTACATTTTCATTAAAAGAATACCTTGGGTAGTCTACATAATTTGGGGGGGATTTTTCAAAAAATTCATTTTTCCCACCTCTGGTCGATATTTACAGACATCCGCTCTTAAGTGTTTCTGACCTCACTAACGGCCTTTTAGGAATTGTATCTCAACGAGCTTGAGTATGATAAATAAAAAACTAATTGTTGACAGAATCGTGGGGCTAACACAATGCTAGCCGGCTAACCAAGAACAAGACCGTGGAGTAAACGATAACTGCGTCAGTGCCGGTTACTTTGTTTATGTATGGGATAAAGCATTTTTTTTTTTACTTTTAAAACCAGCCTTTGTTACATCATAGGTTGTTTGAAAAAGTGTAAACTTTCAGACTGAAAATACCATTGTGTCTACCTCACCTACTTAAACATTACTTAAACCCGTTAACCTTAACGATCACTTTGTCAACCTCGTCCCCAGGGCTTTTCCCTTAAAAATGGGTTGGGCGGGAAAAGGCTCTGGCATCGGCTGGTCACGTGTCCCCTCGTACACCCTAAAATCTTGGGTGTAATAAATTAGCGCTATGTGAAAAGCTAGAATTATGCGTAACCTCACAGCGCGCGATCTTGGGCGGCCTTTCATATCTCTTGACGATTAACGAAAAGTCTTACAAGATTTCCTTTTTGTCACTGATACTGGCTATGGTAATTTTTTGCTTTCCTCCGATTTCTATGAAGGGGACAGCGAGCGGTAACATTTGTAAAACTTCTGCTTATAGAGCGATATAAATGACAAAGAAGCTATGCATAAACTTGTACTGGAAAAGTCCGTTTTCGCGACTCTTTTGATATTTTATTTTATTTCTTGTGAAGTGGACCGCCGTACACAACCTAGTTCTATTCTCTCAGGCATATCATGGCGACACGCGTTGGTTTAGACTTATCTTGTATGACCTGTATTTTTAAAACGTTCATTGACCTCTGCGATCAAGCGACTGGTAACAAAGAAAGACTTGGGTCCATTTGATTTAAAATTGACAGAGCTGTAGTTGATTCCAATCGATCGGTCAATCTTCACTTTAATATAAGGAAAATCCTTTGTACTTATCCTCGGAAGAGAAAAGATATAAGAGATCTTCAAATGTTTCAGATCGGCGACCTGTCATCGTTCCTGGCTGGAGGGCTGACTTGCATCCGGCGCGGAGATTTGTTTGTTTCATGGTCGGGTTGTAGAGAAGACCAGACTCCATAAAGCATTTTGATGAACAATTCTATTTCAATTAAGTTCAATTTGTTTAAATTCACTGCAGATCCTGGAGGCAAAGGCCCGCATTTTTGTTTGACATTGGACAAAATCACTTTCCGCTTGATCGTACAGTAATTCCACAGTCACGATGAATTTCAGTCGAAGTACTACTCGATAACAGCTTGTCTCAACTCTGAAGCATTTGACATATTTTGTACGTGACAACGTAGAGCCGGTACGCCCTTTCATAAACTTGTAACATTTGAATAGTACGCAATTAAATGGATCTTAAGCTTCTGAATCGCACACACGCGAAAATATTGACATACAGCCGACATACAGTTCGCAATATTATTATTTTCCATTGTTGTCCGTTCGACTTCTGTCAGCGCAAAACCAGCGGGTTGCATATAAATTAGCTTCTCAGGAATATTTAGGCTGTGTACTGGGCTGTGTACGTGACCAGCCGATGCCAGGGCCTTTTCCCGCCCCACCCTTTTTTAAGGGAAAAGCCCTGGGGACGAGGTTGTCACTTTGTACCTCGACCGTTTATAAGCGGATATAAAACTAATTTCTCAAATATATTCTTACCTGTACCACGGCCTGCTTCTGCTTCCAGGTTGTTCTCCTCAGACTACGAGTAGTCCCCCATTTTTCCTCAGGGATAGTAGAGCGAGCGAAACGCGAGCGCGCGTGAAAATCACCCCACGCGAGAATAGGCGACACGCGGCGGGTAGAGAGAAAAATGAGCGACTACAGACAAAGCCCAAGCTTTTGACCCTTCACGGCCGACTGATTTTGGAGTGTGAAGTGCTCTTGTCATCGGTAAACTGCGGGGGATATTTATTGCAAGCAAAAGAAAACCGAGTCTATCTTTTTGTCGAGCGTCGAGGGTCGAGGGTCGAGGGTTCCATGTCGAGGGCGAGGGTACCATGTCGAGGGTCGAGGGTAACATTTTTTTTCCAATTTTTTTTTTTTTTTTTTTTTTTTTTTTTGGAAAAGGTAATAATCGATGCAATCAATGTCATTAAAACAAATAAGAAGAATTTAAAAAACAATGCAATCGTTGGAGTCTATCTTTTTGCAGAGCTATTAAAATGCGCGAACTCGCATGGAAATCGCCACCCACTAACGTAGAGGTTTAAAATAGAATAAGGCCTGGTAGCGACTTTCGGTGAGGTGAACATCGGCATTTGCTGACGCTTTCCCATTAAAATACAATATATCTTTCTAGGCCACAATCAGTCATATTTATTTGTGAACGTGGACGTGGTTGACGTGAATAGGAAAAAAACCAGACGTAGGTCCATGTCTCCCATTGATCCAATTTTAAAATTGTTTTACACTTGACACATTTCTACTAAAGATCTGTTGTTTTGCCAAGTTGGACATGAATAGGAAAAAAAGGAGTACTGCGATAATGCCGTTTATCTTGAACCGTGAATACAAGTTTTTTATTCCCGAAAAAAAATCGACTGTGTTGCGAATTCTGTTTAACTGTTTGAAATGTTACAATGTCACACAAGGTCATTCCTGTACAATTTTTCGGTCGGTCGGGCAAGAAAAAATGGCATTGGGTTTGTGGAGTGATTTTTGGTTCTGTTTTGAGGATATTTTCCCTGGTATTTCAATTCAAGCTTTCTCTGTGATCTATTTTTCTGTGGTTTCTGATGTAAATTTACTACTTTTAACATCATGCAAGAAACTGGACAGTGTATTCCTAGTCTGTCTTTTGCGGAATTTTTTTTTTCCTTTAAATATTCATATAGTGTACACTCTTTTTTTCTTTTTTTGAAAGTTCGCATAATCGGTCTTCTTCGATCTGATCGCTGTTCGTGAATAAAAGCTCCCCTTTTCGTGCAAAATAGGAAATAATCGCTGAAGCCGTCGTGAAGAAAGTTTTTGCGCAGACACCTCTGATTTCTGTTTGAAATGCACACTAGGGATAAAGATGTGTACAAAATTAGTTTCGCCACATGACTTCCTATTGTTGGTTTTGCGTTCCTTTTGTGTTTCAGGGTGTTTCAAATTTCTGCAGTGATACACTTTTTAAGCTGCAGAACATAACGTTGGTAATTAAAGGAGTTCATTATTGCGGCGCGACTCGGGCGATAGCATCAACCATCTAAATTATCACTCTAGCTACGCACCTACGTACCTACAATCTTGGACATAATAAATGGCAAACCTAGACCCCCCCCCCCCGAATCAAGGATGGGAAAATGGCGCGTTTTTGCCCTTCGCGCGCCTTCATCCTTGATTTGGGGGGGATGGGGGTTTGCTGTTCCATTTTATTTTGTCCAAGATTGTGGGTCACGATTTCCGGTGTCGGTGATTATCGATGACTTTTATTTCAAAATTTCATGGCGAGTTTCTACTTCATCGAAAGCACGACAATTCGTAGCAACTGACGAGGGACGCTATAGTTCCGAAACTGCAGTCTTCCTTAAGAATTCATAGCAGTCGCACAGACGACTGTTAAGCAAAAACTTAAGTAAATACCTACGAAGGAACAACAAGACATCGCGCTCTAGTTCAAAGACTCACTTATGATAAGAAAAACTAAATGGACTGTGTGAGCGCTAAGAGAATTATCTTGACTGACGCACGGCATATTTCTCCAAACTTGGTGTAGCTTTAGTTTTTAAGCTACAGTGTACAACTCAAATCTGAAGATCGCACTATCCGTGGAAATTCAAAATCCTGCAAACCACACTATACTATAGAGCTGGGCCCAGAGTCATACTGACATGGCAGGAAAAAATCACATTCAGGGACAAAGAAACTTGCATGCATGCATGTATTTATTCAGATACAGTCATTTCGGAGAAAACCAAAAAAACTAAAATCTTTATTCAGCCGTAATAAACAGAGGTCAAAGGATATAAAACACTTAACAACTGCATCTGAAATCAAATCCTGTCAGGGACACCTAGTACAGAAGCTGCATAAACCACAGGAAATGATTACTCAGTATGCATGTAAAAAACCTGCTTCATGACCTCAGTATAAGACTTAGTGCGACAAAAACAAGATTTACTCAGTCAAAGTTTAGAATGCTATACGTCTTGCACTGTGTAGTGCTAGTAACCTTCGCGCGAGAGAAAAAAGAAAGAGAACCACTGTTCAAGCAGACTCTCAAGATCACGTTTCACATTATCACGAGCTTATGAATCGTGTTTGGCCTGTCAACGCTTATTTCTTTTACTGAAATTTGTGTAAAATTTCGTTTTACCGGAAGTGGATTTTGAGCTCCGAACGGGCAAAATGAGTTTTCTCGAATTTTAACAAAAGAATACGTTATTTGGGAAAACTAACTACAGCATGTTTCATTACTCATTAAGGGTTATCGATGAGCCAAAAATGAGCGAAATTCGAATTTTGAACTTGTGCCATAAAAAGACAATTTTGGTCGATATTTACAGACAGTCGCTCTTAATTACCAACGTTATGTTATATTTTACAACGCAATAAGAGTTTTTTCCTTCCATTCTTGTTGGTTGGACCAGAAATTCATAATTCAACGCACTCATTCTTGTTTACGACATTTTAAATTTTGTTTACAACATTTTTTTTTAAAAGCAGTGTTTCAAGTAACGTGTCCTGTTCTGTTCTGTTCGAAAACAAATTGGGATGTCCCGGAGCTTTTCTCTATTCCAACCACTTCCCCCCCACCACCGAACAACTAGAAGGTGTTCACGCGCCATTTGTTTTTTAAATTCTTCTTATTTGTTTTAATGACATTGATTGCATCGATTATTACCTTTTCCAAAAAAAAAAATTGGGAAAAAAAAATGTTACCCTCGACATGGTACCCTCGCCGACGACATGGAACCCTCAACCCTCGACCCTCGACAAAAAGATAGACTCATTTTCTTCACGGCTGTTTCGCGTGAAGAACTTGATTGTGTAGGCAACGCACGATTTTTACTCATGCTAAAATGCTGCTGGTTCCAAGAAATTTTTTTCCCCGACGGGTAGATTATGCTCTGGAGGAAACGTTTTGACTGAGCAAATGTGATTTTTGCCGCTTAGTCATACTGAAAGGTCGTCACACGCATAATAATTTTCTGCGGTTATTGTTTATGGCCGGCATGATTTGCCCTCTGATGCAAGATCATTTTCTTTAACCTCTTTTGAAAAGTAAAGCTCTTCAATGCAGCTAGATAAGGGTTTTGGGTTGTTTAATTTCTCCGGCGATTGCCTCCTGGATCTCAATAATTTTAAGCGATTTTCTTTTTGGCCGTGAATGTGACAGTTTCCTGCAATGTTTCGTCACGCTGGTCCCAGCTCGTTAGCGTTTTTAGCACGACGGATAGTGATATCCAAATCTCGAAGAATGGATTGCAGCTTAAACTAAAACTAAATCAACTATGGAGAACTGCGATGTGACTTAGTCATGACTGGTCATGAATTTTAACTACCGCTTGTTTTTCTTTTGGAGATAATGTGAGTCTTTCGACTGGAGTGCGTAGTTCCTCCCTTACTGATAACTTTTGAAAAAGCTTACATTTGTAACAGCCTTGCCACGGTTCTGTTATTCCCACTTTGTGATCAGGCAAGACCATGGTTTCGGTTCTCCACGCGAACCTCATCAGTTGCCGGGTTGGCTTTCTTCTTAGTTGCT
Organism: Porites lobata; assembly: GCA_942486035.1. Lineage (NCBI taxonomy): Eukaryota > Metazoa > Cnidaria > Anthozoa > Scleractinia > Poritidae > Porites > Porites lobata. The sequence goes on along the minus strand of CALNXK010000574.1, from coordinate 45,472 downwards.
GCTACAAGAGCAACTGTAGTTATTTGTTCTGTGCTGTTATTTGTTCTGCTCTAGTTATTTGTTCTGCAAATTGTGATTATGTCAAGTGTTGATAGCGGCTGGCGCGTTTTTGACAGATGTTGACAGATTTCTATGGAAGAGCCAATCAGAGTTTTGCGTTGTGAGAGCAACGCATTAGTTCAAAAGCTTGGGGTTTGTCTGTACATTTTTCTCTCTCCCCGCCGCGTGTCTTTTTTTCTCGCGTGGGGTGATTTTCACGCGCGCTCGCGTTTCGCTCGCTCTACTATCCCTGAGGAAAAATGGGGTCTACTCGTAGTCTAGTTCTCCTTGACCCCCTTGGCAATACTCAGTGATTTTTCGCTGGATTGTTTGTTTTGTTCAAATTTTTCAAGTTCTGAATTCAGCCGGGCTAGAAATTGCGGCTTTTGCTTTCAGTTCCTTATCACCTAGTTCCTTTCTAATGTTAACAATTCCTTGCAGTATGTTTTGCTTTGTTCATAGTCTCTTTCTTCATAACATGACATGACTAGAAAATCGCATGCTTTTGCTTGCTTCTTCCTTTCCTTCAATTCCTTGCTAATACTGTATTTATTGAGTTGTGAAGAGAGTGTTTTCTAAAAGATGCTTCTGATAGGTTATATATATCGCTGTCTGGATTTGTTAAAACGTGGCTAAAGAAATTTCAAGTGCATTTTAACTATTTGACATCTAAGTGGAATGGGAAGCAGTCAAAAGTCACTAGCTGAAGCTAAACAATGGCAGCATTATTGCTGGCAATAGACGGTAAAGTTCTCTTGCAGAAATAACACGATTTTGCGATGAAATAAACAACATTTGAAACGTCCAGAAACTGTAATCTTTTAGTCAGTCAAACCGTGAGGACCACAGCTCAGTGTCGGCCGAAAACAGATTAAGAATCCACAATCTTTTAGCACAGAATAGGCTTTCTGAGAGAAAATCACCTAAACTTAACACTCACGAAGCGTTTTTATGCTTGGCACAAAGTATTCTGGTAACACGAGCTCAACCGCACATACCTGAGATTTCTCTGTCAACACTTTCGGTAAATCTCACAATAAATGAGTTTCGAGGCAATCACAGCACTTCCGAAAACCACTCATAATACTTCCACACTTAACACGGGCGAAACATCGTCAAATTACTCCGTAAAACTCTCGCTTTCTCAACATAAATCGTCACATGGAACTTTTCTGGACTCACTGACAGTCGATTTATTCAAGATCCCGGATGTAAACCAGCGATTGAAAAGGAGACATACAGCCCCCGCCTTCCACACAATTTTTTACTAAGTCTTAAGTAAAAAAAAACATGCTCCACTACAAGGCTCAGTCAAAGGGTATATAGTTTAGTTTCGTCTGCGGCGGAGGCTAGGAGAGGTTTTTAGGAAATACAAAAGAGAAGAGGACGATGCTTAGAATACCTGGTCTTCTTAGAACTAAGTAAGTTATGAGAACATGATTTTTCAGTCAGGTAACACAGTAGACTCGGAAGGAAAAATTTGAACACTTCCAATAGAAGTCGAACCAGTTCAGATACTCCACCACTAACCTACAGGAGACAGGTGGGCGTTTAGGCCACTAATCATGACGATACTCACGCTGACGTCACCTACCGATATTAATGTGCCAATCAGAAGCTCATTGGTTCTTGTAACAAATGATTCTTATGTTTTACTCGTTACACATTTGAATTATATAACAAAACAATGTTTGTAAAAGGTTATATCTCCTATACGGAACCTAGTTTTGAAGCCTTAGCGCCTACCAGTTTCCTGTAGCTTGGTGGTGGAGCACTCGACAGGTTCAACTCCTTTTGGGAGTACACGGATTTTTCCTTCCGAGCCGCCTGTGTCACTGGCTGAAAAGTCATCTTTCTCATATATTCAGAAGGTTTAAAAATTCATCATCACATTTCTATCATTGCACTGAAGTAAATTGTGTTTCGTGGACGGGGCAGAAATTAACAAAAAAACTAAGATTTCACACGTTGTGCGAAAGACAAAATAGCCGCACTACTACCTGAAAAACATTGCAAGAATACACATAAATACCAATCGACGGGTTGACAACTGCAATATGAAAGCTATAGGGTATCTGCTAGAATGAAGCTTAAATCCTTTCCGTTCGGTTTTCGTTAAAACTTCGGCTATTTCGTCTTCGGATAGCCGTGAAACCTTTCTGAAGTTTTCAGGCTTACCTGAACAACCGCTTGCTTCTGCCTGCAGGGTTTTACCCTCCTCCTTCTTGGCGACACGTGGTGATTCTTTGCTGAATTCTTTGCTTTGTTCATATTTTTCAAGTTCAGAATCCGACCAGCCTAGAAAACAGCACGCTTTTGATTTCAGTTCCTTGTCACCCAGTTCCTCGCTAATACTTAGTAATTCTTTGCCGTATTCCATGCTTAGTTCAGAGTCTCCTACTTCAGCATGTGACTTTGCTAGTAAATCGCACGCATGTGCTTCCAGCTCCTTATTCCCCAGTTCCAGTTTGCTAATGCGTAGCAACTCTACGCCGTATCCTATGCTTTTTCTAAAGTCTCCTCCTTGAATATACGAATTTGCTAGTGCTTTACACGCTTTGGCTTCCTGTTCCTTATTTCCCAGTTCCTTGCTGATGCGTAGCAACTGTTTGTTGTATTTTCTGCTTTCTTGATCTTTCCGTTCTTTACTATACGACTTAGCTAGAACTTGATACGCTTTGGCTTCCTGTTCCTTCCCCAGTTCCTTGCTGATGCGTAGCAACTCTTCCGCGTATTTTCTGCCTTCTTGATCGTTCCCTTCTTGGATATACGATTCTGCTACAACTTCACACGCTCGTGCTTCGCCTTTCTTTTTCCCCAATTCTTTGCTAATGCGAAGCAAATCTTGGCCGTATTTTTGGCTTTGTTTATAGTTTTCAAGTTCATAAAACACAAAGGCTAAAACTTCCAATGCATATGCTTTTAGTGCCTGATCACTCAAGTCCTCGCTAATACGTAGAAATTCTTCGCCATAATTTTGGCTTTGTTCATATTTCCCCTGTTTTAAATAGGACCAGGCTAGGACATCGAGTGCTTTTGCTTCTAGTGTTTTATCCTTTAGATTCTGGCTAGCATTTAGAAATTTCTCTCCTTGCTCAGAGCTTTGTGCATAATCGTCATCTGCTAAAAACAACCAGGCTTGAACTTGGTATGCTGACGCCTTCAGTTGCTCATCCCTCAATCGGTCGCCAATCCTTAGCAGTTCTCTGCAAAAACCTTGGCTTTTTTCATAGTCTCCGACATCTTTATGCGCCCAGGCTAGAACATTGTTTGCGTTTGCTTTAACTTTGAGTTCCTCGTTCCCCATCTGAGCGCTAATATCTAATAATTTCTCCCCGTATGCTATGCTTTGTTCATAGTCTTTAACATCGTAATACAACCAGGCTAGATCTTGGTACGCTGATGCTTTCTTCTTCCTATCTTTATCTTTCACGGCGAGCTGAAGCCTTATCAGGGCCTTGTCTATTTTTTCATTTTTACATCTCTCAGGGTCGAGGGAAGTCTTTGGAGCCTCCATTAGACACTCTTCTCCGTCAACTGCTGAAATACAAACAGTACATAAACTCAGAAAGCCGCATTCACCATTCGTGTGGAGTTCGTTTCGCAGCCTCCACGGGAAGTTGGTTTGGACATTCTCTAGTCTCGTTTCTGTTCTTTTACTGCAGTTTTCAGATAACACCGATTGTATTCGCATTGCTTCTAAACTGCTTACGACTGCAAATATTGTAGACTTTAACCGCACTGTTAAGTTAATTTCTTGTGTCTCTTATTAGTTGGGCGTATCAGCTGCACACGGCTCCTTGTTGCAGGCATGTGGTAAATATTTGAGGTCAAATTTTTGAGAAATTCCTGATGGTTTCTTAGGTTAATCCCCATTCAAGTCACACCAGAGCTTAAACGTGTTTAGAAGTTGTTTAGTTAAAAACGGTTTAATTTTGTTTTTCTTTAAAGAAGCTTAATACCGTACTTTTATCGATTGCAAATTTTGTGCAATTACATACAGTGGCTAGTTTCTTTAAATTCTGCGTAAAAGACCGTGTTCTAGGTTTCTGTTACTGTTTTTCATTTCCTTAAATATGTTTAGTTGGTGTGAACAGGGCATTAGATTTGTTTGAGCTTGCGTAGCCCATACTTCACTGCATGGGGACTCGAAGTTTAGAATGAAGGCGCGGACACATTCACCAGTCTGAGCTCGCGGACATTATACCCCCTGCCCCTCAAGCATCAAAGCATAACTTGTGTGGTAATACGCGAAGGAACTTAAGTCTTTTCTAAAAGATGCTTTGAAAGTTTTTCTTAGTTATTCAATTAAAAGAACAATTTTCCTTTCCGAAGCGTAGACCGATAGCATCTCACGGAAGTTTAATTTGTTCACGAGTCATTTTGAAGTTTTCCCTAGTCACATGTGACGGCTTCAAATATAAATATGAACATTCAAAATTTTTGGCTCTGTTACGACCAACGGTTAGCCCCATTGCCCTCTTAAAATAGAGAGGAGAAGTCGTTACGTCACGTTGCCATGATAGAAAAATGTTTGGATGACATCACCGATCTTTTTCAATTTCATTTAATTGACAAATCTTGGCGAATTTTTCTTTGGAACCGCATCTATCGTCATCTAAGTTTAGAAAAAAAAGCGACAATTTTTGTGTTGAGTTCACTTACTCCATAAAGCGGGCTCGTGAAATTAGGAAGTTTTATGTCGTAGTGGTGCAACGACGACCAAGAAATGTTCAAAATAGCATGATGCACATGCAAAGCTGTTGTTTGTTAATATAATCATAATATCATTATAGATTAGCTTCCGTTTCTGTACTTATGATAAAAGCAATCAAATTAAAGTAATAACATGAACTCTAAGCCAAAAAAAGAAATCCTCATATCCCTAAAGAGCCATCGGCATGAGACACCTTTAGAGCGAGGGGCTAAATGATTAAGAAAAAATATCCCGCAAACAAACCTGAATTGAAAAAATTGTTAAATTGTAGGTCTCTTAAGTAGCAGCGATTTACAGGTTACGATGTCTAGGGTCGGTGTTTCTGTGTATAAGGGAAGACCTAAAAAGAAAATCAGGCCGACTTAAGGACTTTTGTGTACCTGTAAGCCCATGATATTTTCTTTTCTTTCTTTTCTTCTCTTTTTTTTAACGGGCCTGGACGAACAGTTCTATGTAGCCTTTACATTTATACCGCACAATATCTGAAAGAAAATTTTACCGTTGGTGTATAATATTTTCTCTGGCGACAGACATAGGAAAGCAAACGATAACCTTTTTCGCTACTAATAACTATAATTCAATCTTTCACTACAAGTATAAACGTTAATACAGCAACTTACAAATTTTTTTATTAAAAAAAAAAAAGACAGACTCGGGCTCGTAAAGCCGACGAGTCTGTCCGTTTTAGAATAGGGGAGACCTCTTTTATTTTTTAGATAAGTTCACTTTTTCAGAGAGATTATAAAGCCGTAAACAAACAACTGGAAACAAACGCACTAAACTAATCCAAGTGGTATTCAACTGTTTTCAGGGCACAAGTTATGGAAGAAGAACAGCACACTGCACACTGCAAAACAGCAGAAATTCTTGAATTTTACACGCTGCAAAATTCTTGAATCGCAAGTAATGAATGAGAAAATGAATAGCACTTCAATGCGGAACATGAACAAAAACAACACTTCAGTTTTAATTCAATGCTTATGGTATTCGACGAAACGAAACGAAACAATGAATGATTTTCCAGTAATTGGAGACCCATGTTTTGCGCACATGATTCTGGGTTCTCTATACCTACCCTGCTAGCGGAGTCGCTTCGATCTTTCCTAGATAAGTCGGGAAAGAGGAAGCGACTCTGGCGACATCTTCAAGTTCCTTTGATCTGCCGATCATCCAGCTTTTTGGATGAGTCAGACAAGTTTTATACTGGATAAATCAGTTTTATCTGTACACGCACCCATATTCTGGAGTTTTGCTGACTCTTTCTGCGCCCACGCTCCATAACAAAACAAACAGCTGCCGCTTCAATTTCATGCAGGAGTTTTGAGAAAATTATAGATTGAACCGTTCAGTTTTAGAAAAATTGGAAAATGCATCCAGATTCGAGATGGGTTTCGTCTTGGATTTAACCATGTACTTAGCCGATTTTACTTGGGTGAACGGATCCACAATCCAGTAAGTGTTACGCGAAGTTCTTGGAAGGATAAACAAATGGGTTTTGAATGAAAAAAATTTAAGAAACAATATCTATGCTTATTCTTTTGTGTTTGCTATGACATTAATTCAAAATAAGATCATGAGCCTACCGGTTCATTTTCACCCTTCCGTAGTTGTGTTTCCTCTGGATTTGGAAGCTCTTTAGGAACAATTTCACCTTTGGAATCTAAACTTTCTATGTTTCAGTGTAAAGAAGTTAATATAATCTTAGAGCTAAGGTAAAACTTACGGTGCTTTTCAAAAACAAAGCGTCTAACCTTGAAACACAGAAACACACAAAACGGATCGAAATCCACCTATCACAAATCACAAACTACGACCTTTTGTTTCCTAAGAGGTTCGCTAAAATGTAAAGGCAAGAAAGCGAAGAAAGCGCCGCTTCTTCAGATTTTGATTGACGTCGTAGAAAAACACAAAATCCAAAGACGTTTTTGGCATTGCAGGTCGGGTGTTATCCAAAAAACATCTGTAAAAGCATCGATCATTTAAATGCAACATGGATTTTGTTACGTTCCCGCTAACATTTACATTTTAATTTTGCTGACAAACACAGTGGATGCTACGATAACGGTTTGATTGACGTCGCAGAAAAATTTGAATTTCGAGCATGCTCAATACGGAATTGTCGAGGATGTCGGCAGAGGTTCCTTCCTCTTCCCGACTTATCTAGGAAGATCGAAGGAGACTCTTTTCGCAGGGTACTCTACACCAAGAGCGTCTTGAAAAACGTTAACAAGAACTTTTCTCGTTCCTCAGCCGGAGCACTCTGTTGGGCTGAGGTTTCAAACGATTCCGGTATCCCTTCAAACTTCAAATTTTCCCGGCGACTGTAGGTTTCCAGATAAAGGATTTGCTTACTGCATTCACTGATATCTGCCCATTTCTCTTGTCCACATTTTCCTGAAGCTCAGTGATTTTTTCGTCAATAAATTTTGCGTTTTCTTTCATATGGGAACAATCTTCTTCAAGAGACTTCTGCTTTTCTTTAACGGCCACGACGTCGATCTCTATATAGGATACTTTAGTTTGAGGACCCTTCACTGTCTGGTTAAACTCATAGGCGTACGGGCCGGGGTACGAGCGAGGGGGGCTGCAGCCCCCCCATTTTGGGCAACTCAGTTTTTTGGGGCAGCAACAAAAAATTGGGCAAAGCCAGTTTTTAAAGACGTCTCCATTGTTATTTAATTATTTTGAAGATCAGGCTTTGTTCAAAAGATCGATAGCCGCACTATCCACCGGATAAATCACTATCCACTGGATAAGTATCAGGGAGATCAATTGTGCTATCCAGTGGATAGAGATTTATCCGATGGATAGCGCTATTTTGAGCAACTGGGGCCTGAATATTAACCTGAAGTCGGCGTAATAATCCAGTTACATTCACACGAGACAGTGGTCACCTAGCACGTGATGAGTAATTTATATATTTGTAGTTATTTTATTGTTGGGCACTCGGCTGTACTTCACTGCACTAGCTGGAATGGGTTATTTCCAGTTGTGAATTGATTAGAATAAACTTTCGCATAACGTTTTAGAATCATTTCCACTCGAAGAACAGTGTATGGCAGGCAGCATTAGCAATGGGTATGATATTGAAAAAGTGGCTGATTAATTTTCAGTTTGAATTATGAGAAGAACCTGAAGTCTTTTAAAGAATCTATCGTTAGGTTTAAAATTATTCGCTATTTGGTAAAGTAGACCGAAATGTTTACAAGACCGCTAACAAGAGCGCCTTGATACATACTAATTAAATCCCTTTTTCTAGAAATCGGGCAGAGCTATCTCCACGGTCTTTCACACATGTTTTTAAATAGATTAAAACTACTATGAGGTTAAATTGCATGTCAAAAGCGCTTCGTTTTCTACAGATAACGGCCAAACATCAAGATTTTCCTTTTCTTACCGTATTTCTTACGATAAGACAAAACTGTCTCGAAAACGCTCTTACAGATTTTGCAAAAATTTCACGAACACCGAGGCGACCGTATTGGAGAAAAAAGCTCCTGTGAACGATTTTGTAAGGTTCCAAAAGCTGAGAATTGTTGCTGAAGTAAAATAGGTAATGGCGTCATTTCGTTGCTATGACAACTCCGATGTCATTGCAACCCTGATCATGACAAATTTTCATCTTAATACAACTGTGGTGGCAATTTTTCCAAATGCTTGTTTATGGCGACGTAGTTTATGCTCAAAGTTGGTATTGACCCTGAAAACTAACTGTATCAAGCCACCTTCATATGCCAGTACGGCCTATGTTGTAAAATAAATAAATAAATAAATAAGTAATGTGCCCCTAGTTTTTTTCCGACTCTTTCGTAAAAATTTGGGCAACTTGCGAGATTTTTCTGGGCAATTGGTTTACCGCCTCTCCCCCCCACCCCCTGGCAAAAAATTCCCCGTACGCCTATGGTTAAGCTCGTCTATTTTTTTCATCCTGCTTCGTTAGTCATTTCGTTAGTTATCATTTGTCTCGCTAGAATGAGGTCAAGTTTCTTCGTAAGGCCTTCAGTTAGAAGCTTAAAGCTGCCATAACTTCATCGTCGCTATTAGCTTTATCACTTGTTAATGGCGAGGTCGTCGATTTCAACCTTTTTTCGTCGGGAGAAACTTCTGTAGAGCTGCTGGATGAAATACTACTTCTTGATTTTCTCTTCGGGGTTACATAAATTGACGAAGAAGCCATAGACACTTAAAAAATAAAGGGGGGTGGGGAGTGCTAATTGATTCACTGACGGGAATAGTCAAAGGAGCTATAGAGAGCTATTCTTCTAGAAGAAGCATTTTCATATTCAGTAAAGACGTCAACAAATTGTTAATCTTTGAGGTAGTGAAATGAAAACTTGGTCTTTTAGTTCCATCATTGCTTTTACTTTTTGCATTAACCCGCCGCGTGCGTAGAGACCGTTCCCTTCTCCCGATACTTTTATGCCCTTGCTGCGAAGATTTTAGTTAGTTAGTTATCCAAGCGGACGAGAAAACGTTCTTAAACAAACGGCTTTCTCTTTGCTCGACTACGCACTTTGAATGAAACAGGTGTGATCTTTTTGCTTCACATATATATAGCGCGTGTGGTTTTTACTTACAGAGAGCAATTTAATCTTAATTTGAGTTTAACTGCGGCCATTGAGCCGTGCTTTAAACCTTGAGGGCCAGTAAAAAGGAGGTGCGATTTTTTAAATCTTTAGTTTACTTACTCGTGTCATTGCCAACAAGAAAACTGCTTTTTATAGGTCGATTAGTTTCGTTTGACTCTGCCCAGGAAATTAAGCCATTACAGCCGCACCTTAAGGCTGTTAGGGAAGCCTGTAATTTTTACTTGAAGTTGGAGCAGCAAATTTTACTGTCTTTACTGATAAGTCAGTGTCTTTTTTAACCTCGCGGCACAGTAAAAGGGAGGTGCGATTTTGTCAGTCTTTTGTTTTCTTATTCCCTTCAGTGTATTCATCGCCGACGGAAAATTTGCTTTTATAGATCGATTTGTTTCGTTTAACCCTGTCCGAAAAGTTGCACAAATATATAGCGCGTTCATATTAGATGTTCAGCACCAAGCACGTGTAATTTTTACTAGAAGAGAGCAATAAATAATATAAGTGTGGCGGCATCGAGTCGTGCTTTAAAACTCGGGGGCCGGTAAAAGGGAGGTGCGATTTTTTTTAATCTTTTGTTTATTGAGAAGAAACGGTTGATTTTAATCCTATTGTTTACTACGCTTTTCAATACATGAATAATATGTGATTTTAATTCTAATAAGTCAATCCGTGTTCTAACGAACAACTGTAAAATATAAACTTCAGTTTGCTTGTAGATTCAAAGTTCTCTGGCGCGAAATTTGAAGGTTACCATCTCGGAAACAGAATAACCAGTATATCAAAAATCACCATCAAAGGGTATGCGATTAAACAAACAGAATTGTAAGTTCTCAGCTGCTTCTATTCGAGCTGATATTTTAGTTCCTTACCGCAATATTAACGGGCAACATGAGTTTGTTTTGCGTAAAAATTGCTTCCACTAGGCTCAGCCCGAAATAAAACACAAGGATGCAACTGGTAAACTCGTCTGTTCAGCACTTACCTCACACTACCACTACAGCGTCGTATGTTTCGTTCTATGTTTCGTCGTATGTACTGTAACTCTTACCCACCCCCTGGGTTGAAATTGCTCTTTACTTCGGTCGCGCCGAAAATTCAAACGTCTTCGAAGAGAAGTTATCAGAAATGTTGAAGATTCCCGCGCGTGAAAGCTATTGTTTCACGTTGATCGTTTTTGTCCTTACAAGGTAAGAAACGATCAAAAATAACAATACAGAACAATACCTCTTGTTCTCGAATTCAGGTCGCTTTTCTTGATACGAGTAATACGGACAACATTTTCGTTCAACTTGTCGCGCAACATTGTGTCCATTTGTTTCAATGCCTTGAAACAATCGTGCATTCTAGTACAAGGTTTTTGTCCACTGAGAATTAAAAGTACTCAATTTCCTGGAGGATTCCGTCTTAATTACATTTACGACAAAATGTTATTACATTTAGGACCTTACATTTAGGGTCATTTATTACATTTAGGCCTTCTACACATGCCTCGCCTGAACAGGAACAGTATTCTATGCGAGGATGGTTTGAAAATAGATAGAATTACAAACGGTGGAGGAGGAGTGTGTTTCTATGTGAAAAGTTCAATAAATTTTACCATACGAAATGATTTAAACATGGACACTCTTGAAAATCTATGTCTGGAAATTCAAAAACCTAGATCTAAACCGTTTGTTGTTGCCACGTGGTATAGACCACCTGATTCTCTTATTGGTATTTTTTCACCTTTCGAAACTTTAATTGGGAAACTCGATTCCGAAAATATTGAATATTTTCTAATGGGAGACCTTAACTGCGACATGATTGCTACTCGATATGACAATAATACATGCAAATTAATGAGTATCACTGATATTTATGGTCTACAGCAACTTATCACTGAACCAACCAGAATAACTCCGACTTCTGCAACTTTGATTGATGTAATCTATACTAATTGTCCAGATAAAGTTGTGTGTTCGGGGGTTCGTCATATCAGTATTAGCGATCATAGCATAGTTTTCGCCTATCGAAAATTATCCGTGAATGGAATGTCTGGTGGGCACAATGCTATAACCTACAGAAACTTTCGAAAATTTAATCGAATAAATTTTCGGAATGATATTGCATCTCATTGTTGGGATCACATATACAATTCAACTGATCCCAATCAAATGTGGCTACAATGGAAATGCTCGTTTCTATCTATTGTTAACAAGCATGCTCCCTTGAGGACAATGCGTGTTCGCACGCGTAGTTCCCCATGGATTACATCTGAGCTTAAGAAACGAATGCATGATCGGGATATTCTAAAGATTAAAGCAAGTAAATCGAATAATTCAAATGACTGGTCACTTTTTAAAAAACAACGCAATATAGTAAATAGCGAAATCAGATTAGCCAAGCAAGCCTATTATCAAAATAGTTTTAACAAGCATACGGGCGATTCCAAAAAGACCTGGCAGACTATCAATGAACTTACTTCGCGAAAATCTGGGAAAAAATCGGTGACATCTCTGAAAGTAAATGGAGTATCAATAACAAATCCAACTGTGCTGTCTTAAACAAGGTCAGGGTTTAAAGCGCTTGGTGGCACATCGCTACCCAAACTCCCTTTGAATGCCTCCAAGGACGATCAAAGTCTAAATATTTCAGCAATCAAGCCTAAATAATCGATTGTCAATAACCTGATAGAGATTTGTGCGAAGCATACGGACGTAGTTTTCCGAGCCTGAAATGTTGACCTAATTCTGTGACAAAAAACTAAAAAAAGCAAATAAAATGGTGAAAGCAACGGTTTAGTCACTGAAGGCTGAGAACAACAAGTTGAAGGAGAAGGGATGATTATATTGATTTACTTAACTAATAACGAAAATCTCTTGGCTGTAGGTCACCGCTACAGCCGTAGTCGAATCATAGAAGACCCCCAATATTTTTATTCCCTAGCATTTCGTGGTGAAGGAGTTTGGCGGTGAGTTGTCGAGTGGAACGAGTCGTAAACGTAAGTGGAAAACATCCAAGTCGTGGAGTCGGCAAACAGAGGTTGTCGAGCTTGCAATTGAACCTCTTTAATTAAAAAGACTTACAAATGTTTCGGCCACGATTGATTGTTGTAAGTAATAAGCGCCGCATCCGATCAGTTGTCTAGTTGAACGGGTTCTAAAGATAGACCGACACTCAGTGTCGACTGGACAAATGGAGCTGTCGACCAGAAAAAGCATCTTATTAGAGAGATTAAAAATTTCCCACTAAGCTAAATTTAGTTACGTTCTCATAATTATTTTAATATTTTAAAAAGTGATGAGAATACTGAGAAAGTTGGAGGGTAGCTGCTCAGCCAATGCATTTTAATCAAGTAGCGCCTTTTAAGAACGACTGAGGAATACCTGGTCTGCCTAGTGAGTCTGTATATTTACGTCCTCCTTGCACCGCTGAGTAGGGAGAACATTATTAGAGAGTTTTAGATCCGAGTTTCATTATCGCGAACCTCTAACCGCTGGAGGTCACGTGACAAGTCTTTCGCGTCACGTTTGAGGTTTACGACGTGCGTTTTAAACGTGGGGAGATAGGTTTTCACGTAGGTAGGTCATTTACCTGAAAGCTTTTAGCGTATAATTCTTGTTTTATCTCACGTAATGATACAAAAATCTTGTGGAGCAAGTGTTTATCCATTAACAGAGGCAAAAATTCGGGCGAAATGCTAAATTTGATAAATCCTATTGGATCTTGAAAACAAGTGCCATTCATGGCTTTAAACCCTGACCTTGTTTAAGACAAAAATCGCTCATTATTTCGCTTCCTTGTTTAAACCAAAAGATCTAATTTTATGACTCAGATTCATTTCGTTTCGCAAACCGGATTAAGTATTTTTAAAACTAGGACCAGATTTTTTGAAAACATTTTGTTGTACCACTCATTTATTTAGACTGCCGAGTATTGCCATTCTTCACAGACACCCTGCTGAAGACACTTTTAACACAGTGAAATTGTATACCCTAGCTGCTTGAGACTCGAGGCCTTGAAAACCGGCATACTCTGTTCAGCAACATATACCCGCCAAGGCCAAATAAGGTAGTGCCCACCCCTTCTCGTGTTTGATCAATATAATAATGCTCACATCTTCTGTAATAAACCAAACTTTGCTACGGCTATCACAACTACCATCAACTGTACTGAACATGGCGAGGGAAAAAAAAGAAGAGAGCCCCTAAATTGTGCTACCGCTTTCAAAGAGAAAATGAAAACGCACCGACTTTGTGTGTGCAGTTACGCATATCACTTGTGCTACACGTTTGCCTTTTGAAAAAAAAGAGCCTGAAGGTGTTCGCTTTAATATTCGATGCTTTTTTTCTCGTGATAATTCCGTGTAATTAACAAGGCAGTCGTGCGTACTAGCCTGGGGATGGATGATTGCGCAGCGGGCGGCACTTCACAATACTCAGTTTAATTTTTAGTTGCTTTAACAAGACGAGTCAACTTCTTTGATGCTTGTTCATTGAGTAAAGAAATTTCAGCTTGTGATAACCACAGCAAAACTCCGAGGGGTTGTTTGATAGAAGAAGAAGTAAGTAAAGTGCGCCTTTTTACAAGTAGTGCTGCCGGAAATAAATGTCGCGAAGAATTAATCGCGTGATTTTTGCGACATTTGTGTATTAATTGGCTCATGCCTGGAAGCGTTTTTCAATAATGAGGATATGATACGATTTAAGGTTTGAAGTTATTAGAGTCATTGCGTAGAAAAATGCATTTCGTTAGAGAGATTGATATGTTGTAAATAAACTGGGCTCTGTGATGGATTCTTTGTATTAAACGACAAACAGACTGTCGAATGAAAAAATACATCTCATTTAGAGCTGCTCATGGACTTGGAAATTTTCTGGCATTTCGTTCTAAGTAAGGGGCTCTGCCTTCAGTTACCGAGTCGTACGGCTAAACATAAACGCTGTCGAGTCGACATGCAGAAACAGAGGAGTGCATTAACATCAAGGAAAGTTTGAGTGGAATTCTCTACTTGTTTTTCATAACTTTTATCACCCAAGCTCACGAGTGAGAATCGTTGAATGGCTGTTGCGTAACAGAAATATTATAAGGGTATGGAGATTTAAGCGTGAGTTTTCAGGTGTCAAAATAGTAATAAAAATACATCAGAATTTCTTACCTTGTCTCCTTGTCTAAAATATGGTGTTTTCTTAGCATTTTTGGCCGTTTCAGGGTGATTCCAGCGCGGAGTTTTAGTTCTACCGTTGTTTGTTATATACGGTGTGAATCGCCATCTAACTAGGAATAGGGTAGTGATCCTAGGGAAATGGGGCAACAGTTACTCATATATCCTTTCCCCAACCTTAATATAACATGTTATTTTGACCCCTAAATAACGATCTCCCTACAAACTGTTACGATATTTCTGTTACGCAACAGCGATCCAACGATTCTTACTCGTGAGCTTGAGGTATCTGTGCTTTTATTTTATTAACTTTGCCTTGGAAGAACTCGGCTTCACATGCTTGCAATTTTTTTTATTTTACAATTTACATAATTGTAAACTTAATTTAATTTTCTTTTGTGAGCTTTGGATTTGTATATAATATACGTGTAACCACTGCCCGCCTCCACACTGCGGGCAGTGGATCAGTTCTTTGTCTATAAAATTTGAAACAATTCATAAAAAGTCAACAGTCAATTAAACAGTTCGAAACAGTCAACAGTGTTGTTCCGTTAAAGGACTTCATTCAACAATGATATATAAAATTTCTTGCGGCCACACTCGTCAGTGATTTCTTTTCTTCTTTTACTAATTTATACCCAGCTAGAGGAACACGACATAGAGCGATTCCTTTCCTCGACGATTAACAGACATCGAAATAATTCCACGTCTTGTTTCAGCCTCTCGTCCCTCCTACACCTAAATTTTAATTTCTTCCTTTAGTTTTAAGTTTTCTTTGTGCAGAGTTTTAACTTGACTTATTGGACGACATAAAGCAACTGACTTAAACTTAGATAGATTCTAAGTCAGCATCATATACGGAGCACTCATTAATAACATGTCCGACTTCATGCCTCGCCTCGACAGGAGCAGTATTCTATGCAAGGATGGTTCATTCCGTGCACACTATGAAATACACTCACGATGACGTAACAGGCATTTGATTTGAAAAAGCTGAAGAATCTTTAAATTATAAAATGAAAAGAAAAAACATCAAAGCAGCTGGCATAAGCGGGCGGAAAAGCAGTGCTGATGTTGGCAGCAAAGAATAATTTCAACGTTGTGGGAAGGGAGGGATTTGGAGACGAGTGCTATTTAAAATAGTTTTGAACTCTGTTGACATAAAGGTGTACATAAAGCTGCTGCCGCGAAAGTGATAAGTACTGATTTTCCCCAGTTGTATCACTCCATTCAAGAACATGAGGCTTTTGAAAGTCGTATCCCACCAATTGAAACCTTAGCGAAACTGATTAAAGAATGTGTTATTAAAAAATTTGCACATTTCTCGATGGATGGCGAACAAAAGTATGTCCGCCTTTTTAAAGATCGCTGAGACGTGACGTCGCCCACTTCGAGTAGTTATCAGATTGCCAATAGTGAACTTACGCAACAGGACGGGAGAGGAAAGAAGACGGCAAACCTTGTGTGACAACTGTGACAACAATTTTGTTTGAAAAACGTTTTCGCCAAACATCACTTTCCTTTAAACAGATCTTTTTGTAAAAACAAGAAAACATTAACGCTAAGTGAAGATCACGACATAACATGCAAGTAATAGCCCTGTCACGTTTGTCACACACAAACATTTTGCCATCCTCTTCTTCCTCCCGTCCTGTTGCGTAAACTCACTAATATTTCGAAATATTACCACCACAACACGTAATATTCTCGCTACTGCTGCAAGGAGAACGTTTAAATACAGCACACTAGTATAGGCAGACTAGGTATTCCTCAGTAATAAGATAAAAGTTATAAAATTTCACTCCAACTTTCCTTGATGTTAATTCACTCCCCTGTTTCTGCATGTCGACTCGACGGCGATTATGTTTAGCCGTACGACTTGGTAACTGAAGGCAGAGCCCCTTACTTACAACAAAATGCCAGAAAAGTTCCAAGTTCCTGCAGCTCTTACAAAGAATCCATCACAGAGCCCTTGCCCTTACAACATATGACAAATTTCTTAATCTCTATGATGGAATGCATTTTTCCACGCAACAAATAATAACTTCAAACCTTGAATCGTATCATATTCTAATTATTGAAAAACGCTTCCCAGAATGAGCCAATGAATACACAATGTCGCAAAAATCACACGATTCTTCGCGACATTTCCTGCGGCACTACTTGTAAAAAGTTGCACTTTACTTACCTCTTCTTCTATCAAACAACGCGGAGATTCGCCGCTGTGGTTATCACAAGTTGAATTTCTTTACTCAATGAACAAGCATCAAAGAAGTTAACTCGTCTTGTTACAGCAACTAAATATTAAACTGAGCTTTGTTAAATGCCGCCCGCTGCGCAATCATCCATCCCTTGGTTGGTACGCACGACTGCCTTGTTACGCGGAATAATCACGAGAAAAAAAAGCCCCGAATATTAAAACGAACACCATCAGGCTCTTTTTTTTTCAAACGGCCAACGTGTAGTTCACGTGATATGCGCAACTGCACACACAAAGTTGGTGCGTAGTCAGTTTCGGTTTCTCTGTGAAAGCGGTAGCACACTGATTTGGGGGCTCTCTTCTTTTTTTCCCTCGCCATGTTCAGTACAGTTGAGGGCAGTGTTCACCATGTCATAGCCGTAACGAAGTTTGGTTTATTACAGAAGATGTAAGCATTATTGATCAAAACAAGGGTGGGGAGGGTGGGCACTAACTTATTTGGCCTACACAGGTATGTGTTGCTGAACAGAGTATGCCGGTTTTCAAGGCGTTGAGACTTAAACAGCTAGGTTATACAATTTCACGAAATGAATCAGGGTCATGAATTCAAATTAGATCTTTTGCTTTAAACGAGGAAGCGAAATGAGTGATTTTTGTCTTAAACAAGGTCAGGTTTTGCCAAAAGGACTCGGCGGTACACCTAGTTCCCAAACTCCCTTTGAATGCCCCCCAAAGCTGATCAAGTCTAAATATTTCAGCAATCGGCTAAATAATCGACTGTCAATAACCTGATAAAGATATGTGCGTAGGATACGGAAGTAGTTTTCCGAGCTCCTGAAATGTTGACCTAATTTTGTGACAAAAAACTAAAAAAAAGCAAATAAAATGGCAAAAGTAACGGTTTAATCACTGAAGGCTGAGAACAACAAGTTGAAGGAGAAGGGATGATTATATCGATTTACTTGACAAAAAACGAAAATCTCTTAAGAACTCGGCTTCACATACTTGCAATTTTTTTTAATTTACAATATACATAATTGTAAACTTAATTTAATTTTCTTTTGTGAGCTTTGGATTTGTATATAATATACGTGTAACCACTGCCCGCCTCCACACTGCGGGCAGTGGATCAGTTCTTTGTCTATAAAATTTGAAACAATTCATAAAAAGTCAACAGTCAATTAAACAGTTCGAAACAGTCAACAGTGTTGTTCCGTTAAAGGACTTCATTCAACAATGATACATAAAATTTCTTGCGGCCACACTCGTCAGTGATTTCTTTTCTTCTTTTACTAATTTATACCCTGCTAGAGGAGCACGACATCGGAGCGATTCCTTTTTTCGACGATTAGCAGACATCGAAATAATTCCACGTCTTATTTCAGCCTCTCCAAGCTGTTTGTTGTCCTCTTGAAGCCGTTGTTTGTCGATTATCGATTTTAGTTTCTGGAGTTCCCTATTTGCAGCTAAAATTTATTTTCTTCCCTCAGTATTGAGTTTTCTTTGTGCAAACTTTTAACTTGACTTATCGACGACATAAAGCAACGGACTTAAACTTAACGAGATTCTAAGTCAGCATCAGGCGGAGCGCTCACTAATAACATGTTCGACTTTATTAATCGCTTCGACAGGAGCAGTATTCTATACAAGGATGGTTCATTCAGTGGACACTATCAAGACGGAAATACACTCGTGATGACATAACAGGCATTTGATTTTGAAAAGCTGAAGAATCTTTGAATTATAAAATGGAAAAAAAAAACATCAAAGCAGCTGACATAAGCGGGCGGAAAAAAAGTGCTGATGTTGGCAGCAAAGAATAACTGATTTCAACGTTGTGAGAAGAAAGGGATTTGGAGACGACTTCAAACCTGGAATCGTATCATATCCTAATTATTTAAAAAAACGCTCCCAGTATGAGCCAATTGATACACTGTCGCAAAAATCACGCGATTCTTCACGGCATTTCCAGCAGCACTACTTGTAAAACGTTGCACTTTACTTACCTTTTCTTCTATCAAACAACGCGGAGTTTCGCTGTGGTTTTATCACAAGCTGAAATTTCTTTGCTATACTCAATGAACAAGCATCAAAGACGTTGACTAGTTTTGTTACAGCAAACTCAGCAACTACATTTTTGAACTGAGCTTTGTGAAATGCCGCCCGCTGTGCAACAATCCATCATCTGGTTGGTACGCACGACTGCCTAGTTATTTAGGCGGAATTATCACGAGAAAAAAAAGCCCCGAATATTAAAACGAACACCTTCAGGCTCTTTTTTTCAAAAGGCTAACGTGTAGCTCACGTGATATGCGTAACTGCACAAGTTCGGTGCGTAGTTTCGGTTTCACCATGAAAGCGGTAGCACAAACCCGGTAGATCAAACCCGGGGAAGGGTGGGCACTTCCTTATTTGGCCTGTTATACCCAGCCAGAGGAGCACCACATAGAGCGATTCCTTTCTTCGACGATCGACAGATAGTGAAATAATTCCACGTCTTGTTGCAGCCTCTCCAAGCTGTTTGATGTCCTCTTGAAGCCGCCGTTCTTCGATTATCGCTTTAAGTTTCTGGAGTTCCCTATTTACGGCTAAAATTTAATTTCTTCCTTTAGTTTTAAGTTTTCTTTGTACTTATTGTACGACATAAAGCAACTGACTTTAATTAAACTGAACTAGATTCTAAGTCAGCATCATATACGGAGCGCTCATAAATAACATGTCCGACTTCATACCTCGCCTCGACAGGAGCAGTATTCTATACAAGGATGGTTCATTCAGTGGACACTATCAAGACGGAAATACACTCGTGATGACATAACAGGCATTTGATTTTGAAAAGCTGAAGAATCTTTAAATTATAAAATGAAAAAAAAAAAACATCAAAGCAGCTGACATAAGCGGGCGGAAAAAAGTGCTGATGTTGGCAGAAAAGAATAACTGATTTCAACGTTGTGAGAAGGAAGGGATTCGGAGACGCTTCAAACCTGGAATCGTATCATATCCCAATTATTTAAAAAACGCTCCCAGTATGAGCCAATTGATACACAACTGTCGCAAAAATCACGCGATTCTTCGCGACATTTCCTTCGGCACTACTTGTAAAAAGTTGCACTTTACTTACCTTTTCTTCTATCAAACAACGCCAATTTTCGCGGTGGTTACCATAAGCTGAAATTTCTTTAGTATACTCAATGAACAAGCATCAAAGACGTTGACTAGTTTTGTTACAGCAAACTCAGCAACTACATACTAAGCTGAGCTTTGTGAAATGCCGCCCGCTGTGCAACCATCCATCCTCTGGTTGGTACGCACGACTGCCTAGTTATTTAGGCGGAATTATCACGAGAAAAAAAAGCCCCGAATATTAAAGCGAACACCTTCAGGCTCTTTTTTTCAAAAGGCTAACGTGTAGCTCACGTGATATGCGTAACTGCCCAAGGTCGGTGCGTAGTTTCAGTTTCACCATGAAAGCGGTGGCACAAACCCGGTAGATCAAACCCAGGGAGGGGTGGGCACTTCCTTATTTGGCCTGTTATACCCAGCCAGAGGAGCACCACATAGAGCGATTCCTTTCTTCGACGATCGACAGATAGTGAAATAATTCCACGTCTTGTTGCAGCCTCTCCAAGCTGTTTGATGTCCTCTTGAAGCCGCCGTTCTTCGATTATCGCTTTAAGTTTCTGGAGTTCCCTATTTACGGCTAAAATTTAATTTCTTTCTTTAGTTTTAAGTTTTCTTTGTACTTATTGTACGACATAAAGCAACTGACTTAAATTAAACTTAACTAGATTCTAAGTCAGCATCATATACGGAGCGCTCATTAAAAACATGTCCGACTTCATACCTCGCCTCGACAGGAGCAGTATTCTATACAAGGATGGTTCATTCAGTGGACACTATCAAGACGGAAATACACTCGTGGTGACATAACAGGCATTTGATTTTGAAAAGCTGAAGAAGCTTTGAATTATAAAATGAAAAAAAAAAACATCAAAGCAGCTGACATAAGCAGGCGGAAAAAAGTGCTGATGTTGGCAGAAAAGAATAACTGATTTCAACGTTGTGAGAAGGAAGGGATTCGGAGACGCTTCAAACCTGGAATCGTATCATATCCCAATTATTTAAAAAACGCTCCCAGTATGAGCCAATTGATACACAACTGTCGCAAAAATCACGCGATTCTTCGCGACATTTCCTTCGGCACTACTTGTAAAAAGTTGCACTTTACTTACCTCTTCTTCTATCAAACAACGCCAATTTTCGCGGTGGTTACCATAAGCTGAAATTTCTTTAGTATACTCAATGAACAAGCATCAAAGACGTTGACTAGTTTTGTTACAGCAAACTCAGCAACTACATACTAAGCTGAGCTTTGTGAAATGCCGCCCGCTGTGCAACCATCCATCCTCTGGTTGGTACGCACGACTGCCTAGTTATTTAGGCGGAATTATCACGAGAAAAAAAAGCCCCGAATATTAAAGCGAACACCTTCAGGCTCTTTTTTTCAAAAGGCTAACGTGTAGCTCACGTGATATGCGTAACTGCCCAAGGTCGGTGCGTAGTTTCAGTTTCACCATGAAAGCGGTGGCACAAACCCGGTAGATCAAACCCAGGGAGGGGTGGGCACTTCCTTATTTGGCCTGTTATACCCAGCCAGAGGAGCACCACATAGAGCGATTCCTTTCTTCGACGATCGACAGATAGTGAAATAATTCCACGTCTTGTTGCAGCCTCTCCAAGCTGTTTGATGTCCTCTTGAAGCCGCCGTTCTTCGATTATCGCTTTAAGTTTCTGGAGTTCCCTATTTACGGCTAAAATTTAATTTCTTCCTTTAGTTTTAAGTTTTCTTTGTACTTATTGTACGACATAGAGCAACTGACTTAAATTAAACTGAACTAGATTCTAAGTCAGCATCATATACGGAGCGCTCATAAATAACATGTCCGACTTCATACCTCGCCTCGACAGGAACAGTATTCTATGCAAGGATGGTTCATCAAGACGGAAATACATTCGTGATGACATAACAGGCATTTGACTTTGAAAAGCTGAAGAATCTTTGAATTATAAAAAGAAAAAAAAATCAAAGCAGCTGACATAACCGGGCGGGAAAGCAGACGAGTGCTGATGTTGGCAGCAAAGAATAACTGATTTCAACGTTGTGAGAAGGAAGGGATTTGGAGACGAGTGCCATTTCCCTGTTGACCTAAAGCTGCTGCTGCGGAAGTAATAAGTGCTGGGCTTCCTTGTATCACTCCATTCAAAAAATGGCTCTCTTCTTTTCTCTCCCTCGCCACGTTCACTACAGTTGAGGGCAGTGTTTGCCTTGTGATAGCCGGAACAAAGTTTGGTTTATTACAGGAGATGGGTGGGCAGTCTTTCATTATTTGGCCTAGGCGTGGTATTTTGTGCATGCAGGTTTTCAGTGTCTCGAGTCATATATCCTATACAATTGAACAGGATCAAGTGGAACCCACAATGTTTGTTTGTTTGTTTTTTTTTATTTTTAATTTAATGCCATGATGTTGGTTGCGTTGTGTGCGAAACGAAATGAATCAGGCTCACAAAATTAGATCTTATCTTTTGGGATCAACGATTTTTGTTTTTAAACAAGGTCAAGGTCTGAATTGCTAGACGGCACACATCTACCCCACATTCCCTCTAAATGCTCCCCAAGGGTGATCAAAGTCTAAATATGTCAGCAATCAAGTCTAAATAATCGATTGTCAATAACTAGATAGACGTAACGTATTTATGAAGGGACAGGCCCGAAACATTATTTACTTGGCTTACTTGCTTTCTAAAGTGCCAAGCAGCTTACGGAATTTTTCCGTAATTTGTTAGACGATTCATATCTTAACAGAAAATCGAGATCTCCTCCGTACCTGTAGTTCCGTAATATAAAAAATTTCTTGTGAATACCCATTACCGAGAGGAGACAGAGAGCGATTTCTTTCCTAGACATCATGGCTAGCGTAACACTCAGTAGCCACAGGCTCCTGCCCTGCGCCAAAGTTTGATATCAAAAATTTATTACCGTGCATGTGATGTAACACATTCAAGCTCTTTCTCGATAACGTGATGGAAAATTTCGTACCTTCATTAGGCTTTTGTACATTATGCTCGTATTTTTTCGAGCATGTTATTTAGGCAACACTATTTATAGAAGCATTATGCGAACATTGTAGTGGCATTTTCTGGGACGTAAACTTAACCTTGAAATTCAAAAAACCTTGTTTGCTGTGTTTAAACTATTCATTCGTATACATCGTTGTCATTTTGATAGCCCAAACCCTCTAAAAACGTTCAGAAAAAAATTGACAAAAGTCTTGCTATGTTAAGCATTACTGCCAAGAATTTTAATGACTTTTTGAGGGGCGACCGAGCATTTGGAAGAAGCGGAGCATTGCTTGATTAACAAGGGAATACAAATTGAATCTTGTTTAAAGATGTCGGCTTAAAGAAAGGATAGCTTTATGAGGACAACACAATGCCCCCGAACGAGGATTCTGAATTCGGGGTTTGAGATTTGCATGATGAGACTCAGAGGACGGTGGCGGCAGGGAAAACGTCTCGTAAAAAAGTGAATTAACGTTTTTAACACCTTCATCACGATAATTCCAACTCACCGACTCTGTCAGATGTATGCGCACTCTTTTGAATTGAGTTCCTAAGAGCCTTATTCAAGTTTAGAAAAGTGTGATGCAGTGCAAAGTTGTTCTTTTGCTCTAAATTTAAACCTGTTGCTTTTTTGACTTGCTCGTTGACGCATCGCCTTCCTCCCAATTGTCCACCCAAGCAAGGAGCCTACATGTATAAAATCGGCGGATATCCGACCGAAAACTTTTTCGGAAAATTGTCAACCCTAGAGAACATAGTACCGTGGGAAGAGGGTCAAAAGTCATCTGACAAAAAAAAATCATACAACAGAAAACTCACAAAAAATCTAAATTCAGATATAGAAAACGAAGAAATTCAAACATTTAAATACAGAAATATATGGCCTGGAAAATCCAGTAAAATCTATTCTCTTCTCGCTCCTGTGATCAAGTTTTCTGATGATATGATCTTATTTTTATTTGAGGGAAAAACACAAGAATTTAATGTTGATACAACCCTGAATTGGGCGTCTCCCAAGCCAAGCTCAGAATCCCACTAAAAAATTTTTCATATTTTTTTCGGCAACATTCTATTCAGCAAATCGAAGTATAGATATTATTTAACACTTGAAAATAGTTCTCAACAAGATAAATATGATCATGTTTAATGAAAATTACACCAAATAATTTAATTAGTTTCCAACTCCTTTTAGATATCTGACTAAGCAAGCAGTTGTATTCCAGTGCATAAAAAGTATAAGAACGTCATACATATGATATGAATGATTTTGTAGTGAAAACAAATCTTCATTGCTTCTAATCTATTTTCTTTTTAGTATGCTAGAACTCCCGAATTTAAGAATGGAACTTTAAAAGCTAGTTCTATTTTAACAAAAAAGGCCCAGACCTCCCCCCTCGGCGCTGATCTGATCTTTCTATTGTTACCAGCAAAATCAGTTTCTATTTGCCTTTTCCTTGAACAACCAAATTCTAAAAATTAAATGATCTGTTTCATTTTTTGCACCAGGTTCAGTTTTTTTCTTTACAAAATACGTAAAATGTTTTTTTTATCAATGTTACGTATTTACCTATTAATTCATTTACTTGTCTATTTATTATTTTTACTGAAATGTACTATAGAAGTCACTCAAAGAGATTCAATGCTTAAAAACAATTAAACAATTCTGTGAAAATTTAATCACAGGATATGAATTTTGATAAAGGTCTCCTTTTAGTGGACAGGAAGGATTTTCAATGCATCCAGTTGACACTGTCTTTGGTGGCAGGACCAGGTCCAGCAGCAGGTGTAAAGATCTCCTTCTTTCCTCCTCCTTCCAGCACCAGGGTCTCTCCTCCCCGTCTGAGTGAAGTCAGACCTTCCAGAATGGCGGAAGCCTCATTCTCCAGCGGTTGGAGCTCTGGAGGTGGCATCATCCTTGTTGACATGACTGGTCCTGACACAAGTTTACCATCAGCACCCTGAGTTACATTGCAGGATATAATGTTGGCCACTTCGGCTGCAATGTGCCAGGCTCCTTCTCCAGTTTTCTCAATTATCAGCTTGAACCTCCCCTGCCAGTCTCCTTCCACCCCTTGTCTTGGAGTGGGAACAAGCTGGAAAGCATCCAGGCTAGAAGTAGCAGTCTCAGAGATTGTCACACCCTGTCCTGGTTCATCCATGGAAACCGCTGGACGGAACTCCTTGCCACTGTAGCCAGAAATGTCAAATGCCACTCCAAGTCCACTTCCATTTTTAGAGAATGCCAGCACAGTATTGTCACCAGTCTGCTCCAACCGCATTCCAATGACATCACCATCACCAAACTTAGGTCCCCAGTTACTGGTCACCAGGCTACTACCATCACTCAAGTTGCCCGGCCCACCATAGAACAATCCCTTCATCCCCCAATCAGCTGCAAACTTATCCTCAGCAGAAACTCCCACTCAGGTTCCAGAACTTCCAGTCACTTTAAACTCCCAACTTCCAGTTCCGCCTTGACTCCAGAAAGCATTCCCCTTGGAGTTGCCACTCCCAGTGAAGCTAACCTTTGCTCCAGAAACTGTCAGGTTACCAGATCCATCATCTCTCCATGCCATGTTGTTGAACTGATACTAGAGCTGGATTCTCCTGTGTTAATGTAAGTAAAGGTTAGGCTACACTTTTAGAGGTTTATAATTGACAAGGCCTCCATGGGAAAACGTCCCCACAAAAAGGAAGAGAGCGTGGGGACATTTTTGCGTGGAGCCCTTCAACAATAATAAAATTATTATTATTACTTTGTTAACATGTGTTTTTTTCTTCAGTTGATGATGCCATCTATTTGAAAAACCACTGACCACATTTTCACTGCATTGAGAGTTCAAGTATTTATCCTCAAGTATAATTTTTTTCATAGGTTTAAGATGTCATCAGTTTTGTTTCACTGGCTAAAAAAAAAAAAAAATGGTGTTTGGAAAAATGGATCACCTTAAACGCCCCATAGAAATTGAGATCTTGGGTTTAAAAAAATCAAATAAGATTACTAAATATTCTAGCCTGTGTGGCTGGCAGGTTTGTTATGTGCTGGGCATTTTCTTTATGGGATGGGGAAATAAAATTTGACTTGCACCCAAACTTGTGGCTCTGCTACCAAAAACAACAGCACTCCCCTGCTTACCCCACCAGCTGGCTATAACTGAATCAAATGGAATCGACTGAAAAAATTAACTGCTGATAGGAAAAATAATTGTTTTTGCCTGGAAGTTAATTATTCATGCGGTCACCAGTTTCAAGACATATTAACAGTAATTACATTTTCCCTTGTAACCATCAGTACCATCAGGATTACCAGAAAAAAGTTATCTTTATCTCAGCAGAATTACATGAAAAAAAGACTACGTATGGTTGACGGAAGAAAACAAGTAACTACATAAGTATCCCTACAAGCCTGTTTCGTGGTTGCCCACTCATCAGGGGATTTTAATGAGAATAACTTTACCATTACTTATATACTAGACTGATTTACATAATTTATTCAGTGCGAGGTTCGTTACATCAGTTGTTGCGCAAGAGGGCTTTGTTTCTGTGGCGGCAGGAAGACACGAGTTCATTACGTTTGTTAAGTGTAGAGAGTTCAGGTCGGCAGATGATAAGGAATTTTTCTTTAAGACATAAGTTGCATCGTTTGCTTGAGCTGTTGTACGGCAGGTGTGAAGATAGAATGCGCCAGGCGATAGAATAGTTGATGTTGTTTTCTTTAAGAGTCCAGACGTGTTTGCTGAGTTCAGTGAAAAAAAGACTATATATAGCAAATTCTTTTTGCCTTATATCCCCTCATATACATACTGTTTGTTGCATAACATTTCAATCATTTATGCATTTAAACCATCATAGGGGTGCTTGCCATTTTGCCAAAAAAGCTGGTTAGAAACCAGTAGATCTTGCCAAGTGAAAACGTAATAACATTATTCTTGAAGCAAAGTTTCCAACTAGGTCAAAGCATTCTACTGTATTTAAGTTAAGACCTGAATTCTGATTACCTTTTGCAAGGTGAGACTCGAAATTTGGGAAACTGAAATGGTAAAGTGTTGGCCGGACAAGACTGACTGCTCAAAATAAGTTAGGTCGACCTGCCGAGCTCTGGAAGTGGATCAGTTTTTCAGGAGAATTTTTAACAGCCAGACATTCCAATCATATTTCAACAACAATTTCCAGCAGAGATTTCGGCATCTGTAAACTCAGCATTATCCCTTTTTTACTTCTAATAAATTACAAGTCCATCTTGTTAAAATATTTTGACTTTATGGACTCAAAGAACCAAATAAATTCTGAAAAATGTATTCTCCCCCAACCTCGTTTCCAGTAACGGGCATGAAAAGTAAAATGTTATATATTTGTACATACCTCTTCGTGTAGCAAACAAAACACCCTGGCTTTTGCAGTCTTAGGCCTTGGCCTCTTCAGATGTGTTGATATCTGCACAAGCTGAGCTGAAGTATGAAATAAGAAAACAGACAGCAGAGTTTTTACATCACACACACTCCAGGCAGTAGGCCAAGTTTGATGCATAAATTACCTAATGAATTACTAATTTTGCATAAACAACCACTTACAGCCCATTGCACTCTCTTCCTTTCAGACATTTGATACACTGAGAAACTATAGGTATTACTGTAGAAATAAACTTCACTTACCTCAACTTGGGCTGGAAGAAATCTAGCCTCACTGTGTATCTGGTACGTTTGTTATAAGCTGGGTATTTTCTTTATGCAAGGTGGAATATTCAGCTTGCTCCCAAACTTCCTGCAGTTCTGCTGCCAAAAAACGACAGCACTCCTCAGCTAACTAACCCCACCAGCTACACACGCTGGCTAATTCGTTGAATCAAATGGAATGAACTGGAAAAATTAAGGCCAGGTGATTTCCACTTGCTGTAATTAACATAAAGCAAGACCATTGTAACTGCATGTTGATGAGATAAATGTTTTCTTTTCTGCCTAGAAGCTAGTTAATTATTAATGTGGTAACCTTTTAGTAATATATTATTTTCCATCAGTACTATCAGGATCAGCAGAAAAAAATTGTCTTGGTCTTGGCAGAATTATATGAAGAGTGAGAAAACTATATAATAACGTGCTTCATATGTAATCCCCTTTCACAATGTTTGTTCGGTATCATTAATAAATAAACCATTAAGATGATGCTTTTATTCCGTATTGCCAAACATTTAAGCTCAGAAACCATTGGATCTATCCATAAGTGCAGGAAAACATTACAACATATTCAATAATTTAAAGCAAAGTTTCCAACTGGGTCAAAGTATTCCATTTTTAAGTTAAGAGCAAAATTCTGATTACTTTTCACAAAAGTCAGACTGTAAAATTACAAGAAAATTGGGAAATAGAATGGTAAGTGTTGGCTAGACAAAACTAACTGGCAAATTAGTCTAAATTAAATGGACTAACTCTACACTGTAGAAGTGGAAATTTTCCCCGGGGGTACTTGGGTTAATGTTTACTGGGTATGTGCCGCTGGCCTATCCAATTATAGACCCCATCTCATTCACTTTTTGGAAAACGTAATTTTCGCAACCCCAACTTAGTCACTTCCTATTTATGCATCTACCATATCAATGTGGTTTCAAGCGGCGGAATGTAATGCACGGTCAATGCAAGCTTATTGTTAAATTTAATAAACAGCAACTTTCTGACTTTTTTAACCAAGAATCTTCCCATTTTGAATCCCTGCATGCTTACCCCAAAAATCCGAAAATTTGCAACCCTATTCTAGTAACTCTATTGAAAATGCGACCCCATCCAGCAGCACATCCCCATAAGCCTCTTGTGAGGGAGTACCCCCCGGGAAATTTACACCTGCAGCTGGACATTGACCAAAACTTCCAGTGGAGATTTCTGCAGCATCCACAACTGAGTGACAGCATTTTTTCTTCTCATTAAGTTACAAGTTACCACTATTTTTGTTACAAAAATAATATTTCAATACACCAACGAGCCTCTGCATGCAAACACCCTGTCATTACTGAACTTCTCCAAAAAGTGACCACAATTTTCCCAGTCTAAGCCAAAGTTGGAACCTCTCATACCCACTGAACATAAATATATTTTTAATTATAATTCTCAAAATTATGCATGCTGTTTATGCTTTCGTATCAATTAACGATAACCACTGAATACAAACACCAGTGGCACAATTTAATGCAGGGATAGTCTGAAGGAATTAAGCTGGTGTCTAAAAGTTGAAAAATTACCAAAAGACTGAGATTGTAAACACAGGTCTTCAGCTATCAACAGGAGACTTCTGTCCCATATACCGGTATATAATAATTGTAATAAAAAGCGGTTGCGGTCATCAACTAGAAACTTAGCAGTTTGCTGACATTATGAAATATAGTTTATTGTTATTGGATGAGGTTTTTGTGATCAAGATATTAAGTGCTATCAGCAAGCTGAAGGCCTGAGGCTGATTAAAACGCACATCTAATAGGGAGACATCGATTATTTAGGATATCACAAAAACTGAATAACTGTTTTATTATACGACTGCTTTGAAGAAAATTACAACAAACATACTGTTGCAAGGAATTGTTATTGGAAATCATGAATTGCGGGCACAACCTACAGATTAGTCAGTTATCTGCTGGTAGATAACTAACTAATCAGCAGTGCTTATAGGTTGCGCTGATTTCCAAAATAAGCCTCTTAGCCAATGAGAAGACAGATAGTGAGGGCAACGTATAACAATCATATTTATCTCCTTTCTATTCATAAACTCATGTTACGCTACTAGCAGTTAAATTAATCTCTGCTATTTTGTAGAATCTTGGAGTGGGGAAAGCGGAGTGCTTATATGGGGTCTGAGGCTTAAATGTCTTCAACCGGTAGAGGAGAGTTATGACAAAGGAAGGGCATTCAAAATGTTTAAGGTTAGAAAAATCTCAAGAGCCGTCTTGGTAACTCCTTTTAAACACTCCAGAAGCGGTGGAAACTCTAAGGTACATCCCACAACCCAATCTGTTATGTATTCTTTTCGATCACGTTTTCAGTTGCAGGTATGAAAAATTAATGTAAAATGTTGCAACGTACATACCTCTTCTTGTAGCAAAGAAAACGGGTTTTCGCAGTAGGCCTCCGCCTCTACAGCTGGGTATATGTTCAAAAGCTGAGCTGAAGTAAACAGACGGTGGAGAAGGTAGCGCAGACGAGTGCAACGTAGTGCCGACTCTGTGTACAGCTCGCACAGGCAGCCCAAGGTCGATGTATAAATTTACTTTTACATGACCACCTTAATACGGCAGACAGTTGGTACAAAAGCTAATCAACAGATCGATATTGAAATTTAGGTGAAAGTGTAGAAACAAACTTCATTTTCTTAACTTGGGCTTGTTTTTGCTTTTTCTTCGTTATAAACCCAGACTCAGTTTATGTCCATTTTCAACTGAAAGCCTGAATCTAGCTGGAAACTGAAAAACTCCATGAAAATAATGAAAAACCATAACTTTTGCGTTTCGGTCTTCGTCTGTATCATTAAGTAATATTACAATATCACACAGTGGTTTGGAAAAAAATAGACTCTGATGGACTAATTGCAACTGTTGGATCTCACCCCGCGTACGGCTCCTGCAACTCGCGTTACATGCCCGATGGCTCAAGGCGGTACATAATTAAGGTCAAAATATATGATATACATCAGACTAGCGGAAGTGCAAATCACAATTGGTCGTCATTTCCTTTTTTGTTCTCGTTCAGCATGTCCGGTAGTCTGTTACATAGCCATTTTTAGTTTCGTCACGCAACGCTCCTCGCCATTAGTGGGAGGAGCGTTGCGTGACTACACTAAAAACGGCTGTGTAGCAGACTACAAGTTCGGCAGATTGGAGTGCAACTCGTAAAAGCCATTAGGTTTTGGTAAGCATCAAAATTTTTATCCCTAATACATGGTAATATAAGCTGGGACAAAAGCCGATTACGGCTCCCGGCTGGAGTCTGGCTAGGACTGAGGTTTAAGCCAGTCGGTTATCTTAGAGATTTATACACCGACATATTCATTGCCAACGTGTTCGCAAAGAGATGATAATGTAGTCAGCCTAGTACTAATATTATTTGCGTTTAAACTACACAGAAGGCTTATGATCAACAAATAGAAAACAAGGATTGAGATCCAGATTAGAGATGGAAATGGAAGCCTGTGTGAGCAGCCTGGGTGATACTTGTACTGTTCCTGGATAAGAGGTGTTCAGGGGCACTCAACGTCAATTTTCGGAAAATATCTGTTCGGAAGACGATTTGAGATCTAAAATTTTCGGAACAGTTTTTGTAAAATTTGTTGCTTGCCTACCTGTCCTAGGATTTTCGAACGTCTAAAAATTGGTATAATTGCCCATTTTTAACAGATTTTTACCCTAAAAAGCTCACCTAGATTTTTCGGGAGCCTTTTTTCTGGCTGAAATTTTCGAAAAGGTAAGTTTTGATCCCTATAATTTTCGGATCGCTAGACTTTCAGCTAGGAAATCCGAACAGATGAAAAATTTTTAGGGGATAAAAATATGCCTATATCTACCGTTTTTACACTAAAATACGTTTAACAATGCTATGTTTAACAGAGGTTTTGCCAGAACAGTAGACTGAAAGTCACGCTGTCGGAGAAAGGTATGAAGTTTTCATTTGTTTTAATCACCATAATTCGATACTTTAAACTGTCTATAATGTCTATTTTAAGAAAGTTTTTATCTTCAAGTTCCCACCTGATTGTAAAACTCGACTGAAATCGAATTCCACCATGAAAGTCAAAGGATTTTTTACGAGTCACTGATCCGACATGTTGACCAGATGTTATAAAGCATTTTACGTTTCATTAATATTATAATAGCACGGTCAGTCTTCCTGGAGTGATTTTGTTGTTCAAAATAAGAAATGCTAGTGGAGAGAGAAAATACTTAATTACAGCGAGTAACTTAACGGAGCTTACGTTAACCTTAAATAAAAGTAGTAAGAATGTACTTTTGAAATGTTCTTTTATTCGTTTTATATAGTATTATAGTATTGTTTGTTTAGATTTTTTTCCCTGGGGTGGGGTCTCTTTTGACACTTTTGATTGACCTTTCGTTTCCCACCCTGGGGAATTTGATCAAAAAATTTTAAAATTTGTCAAATCCCCACCCCTTGCCTGCACTCCCCCCCGACGGGGTTTTACATTGATAGGTGCATAAGATTGCCTTTTAAAACGCATGATCGGTATCGTGATACAAGATGGGGCGAAACTTTTAGTTGAGATGAATGGTTTGAGAAACAATATTGCTAAATGCCTACCGTCTTAAGGGACGGACCATTAGGAAAGTTATTGGGGGGGATGGGGAATTTTCGAGACGCAGGAATATTTTTTCGTTATCAAATTCCTTGTATCAATTTTTTAGGCCATAGCATGAATATTTTTTAGGATTAATTGGCGTGCATGAATTTTTTTCATTTTATTTTCCCTTGCGCCAATATTTTTTTTGTATTCCCCCCCCCCCTCCCCATAAGTTTTCTAATGGTCCGTCCTTAAGTAAAGTTTGTAGAACTCATTAATATTTTATGTTCTAGATAACAGATTTATATCGATTTTATAGAATGTAACAGTCGTTTTTACAGCTTAGTCTTTGAATAGGCGCTTATCGGGTTTACTTAACAATGTTAACAGGGAAATAAACGGAAAAGAGGTGATTTTGATTAAGATGGCCATGTCGGCTGTCTTTCAAGTTTAATGATGAACCGGTTGCGTGACAGTATCCTTCGCAGCCGCTCGGGTCGGAGTCACCAAATGCACTTCCGGCCCGGAAGACTACAATCTTAGCCAGATTAATGGAAAACGTAGACCCCACCCTCCTCCCTGAAATGGTGCGTGGCGGCTTCATCCTTGATTCTGTCCAAAATTGTAGTTGTGTGAGGGCGATGCTCTTCCGGAATACAGTATCCGTTGGATGAAAACTTATACGGCGTTTAACTGCTGCTGCTGGTTGGTGATAAGGGAAGGCAAGCAGCGGTTTGTCGTATTTTAGCATTGTCGTTTTACGAGGCTGGGGACTACATTCAGAGTCTAGAAAGCAGCAAAGAGGAGCTGGCCATTGCAAGGGAAGTGGGAGATAGAGAAAGGCAAGCATCAGTGTGCGATGTTCTGGCCAGGTCTTATCTGTGCGTCGGAGGATACAAACAGGGTATTGAGTACGGCAAAAAAGCACTGAGCATTGCCAGGTATGGGATCATTTTACGTTTCTAGGAAACTGCCCACCTACCCCTCCACTAAACCAACAGTAACACTTAGTTCTTACTTAGGGCAAAATGTTGGCTTACGGAAGGGGTAGGGCAAATGTTTCACTGAAACGAAAAATGATCCCAGGAATGTACGAAATAGGGAAAGAGAAATAGACGCACGTGTTGCTCTTTCAGGTTCGTATTATGAGGTTGGTGACTATCATGAACTAAGCGTAGAATGTGGCAAACGAGCCCTGAGTATTGCAAAGGAAGTAGGAAACAGAAAAAGAAAACCGGACGCATGCGCTGTTCTAGCCTGGCTAAACACAGCATAGAATACGGAAAACAATTCAGAAAGAAGCGTTGGGCATTGCAAAGGACGTGGGGAACAGGGCGCGGGAAGCTGCCTCGTGCTCTATTTTGGCCAGGTCGTACTACGAGATTGAAGAAAACGACATAGCATAGAATAAGGTAAACGACAGCTGGTTACAGCAGATACAAAAGACTTTCGGAAGCATAGTTCAGGGCCCAAATGTTCGAAGGCCGATTAGCGCTTAACCCGAGGTTAAATTTAACCCGGGTTTCTTTTTCTTGTTTTTAAAAGCATTTTCTCGGATAATTTTCTCTGTTATTGTTAAAGTTTTCAATAATCAACTTGTCGACAAAAAGAATTAAAGCTGAAATGATTTTTAAGCTTTCATATCTGAATTCAAATCTCGCACTAACCCTGGGTTATCTTAACCCAGCTTTGAACAACTCGGCCGAGGTAAAGACGGCAAAGAGCTCATAATCGGTTTCAATATTCCTCTAATCAAATGTACTGTTAGAATTCAACCCCTTTTGTTGTTTTTAAATTACTGGTCAGGATGAAAAGACGCCATGATAGCTTGACCTCGTGAAGTTTATTGACCCTAACATTTGCCGCCATGCTATGACTTATCAGTTCTACCGAACTGTTTTAATAAGTGACTGGACATTAATTGCAAGACCAAATAGAGTCATGGCTTAAATGCCGTGTTTGAAAGAACAAGTATACCACTGTGTTGTGATGTTTTACAATCATGCCAAGGTCATTATAGAAATCCAACATAGTGGCAACTTCATCCTCTTCTTCGATGAAACACACTTTCTGGATAACTGTCTGAAGCTAATCGAGGTTCAAAAACTAATTTACAACCATGGCTTATAACCAGCTAGCTGTGGGGAACGTCTAAGGCGAACAGTTCATCTTAGGATTTAGAATACTGATAAATGTCCTCGTTAACTAATTAATAAATTGAAAAGAAAAAGTTTCTAACTAAACCACTTAAGGTGCCAGGTAAGTAAAACTTGCTATTCGAGTATAGTAGAAATCTATCAAACTCGTTAAATAGATTCTTTTAAAAAATAAAGTATCCTGTTAAACACATTGGTCGTTTTTATACTAAGGACGCATTATCCGTCTGGGCGAACTTGGGCAAACATTTGTAGTTCGTCTGGTTAATATGCGTCTCAAGTATAAAAACGGGTTCAAGACGCATTGTGCGTCTGGACGAACTTTCCTTCGAAATACGTCTACGAAACGTACTACGAAAGGTAGTTCGTCTGGACTCATAATGCGTCTTGTGCCCGTCTTTATACTTGAGGCGCATAACCAGACAAACTACAAATGTTTGCCCAAGTTCGTCCACACGGATAATGCATCCTTACTATAATAACGGCCAACTAATAATCATGTCGTTTTAAAAAATGGAAAAAAGAAATAAATAAATTTAACCTCTAATTTTGTAGAGAAAATTAAGAAAGAAATGCCAAAATTTGCGGAAAAAATAAAGAGATCTAAAGAAACTGTTTTTTATGGAGCACTCCACCTACTCGTTCGTTAAACATGAATAAACAATTCTACCTAGGCAAGAAAGTTCCTCCGCGCCAGTGACACAAATCTCCCATAAATCATCTGTTTCATACAGTACTGATTTAGTCTGCTACCGAACAAGAAGAATGAAAACTTTTAAAAAGAAATAAAACACTTGGCAAGTAGCTACAATAAATACTAGTCGTGTCTCATTTCATATTTAAGATAATTTGCCAAATTTGCTTTAAAACAGTCAAGGGACTTAGAATTTACAATCGCTGAAGGCAAAGAACTCCATTCACAAATGGATCTAAGGAAAAAAGAGAACTTGAAAACGTCCTTCCGAATTTTGGGTATTCTATATTTAAAGGCATGGCTCCTACGTGTCCAGGTCTCGCTATTCGGTACAAGAAATTTTTCTGTTTTAATATCTACAAGACTATGACTCAGTTTGTAAGTTGGTGTTAATCTGTTTTTCTTTCTTCTACTTTCTAAAGTATCCCATTCCAGCTCTCTAAGCATATCTATAATACTAGCCGTTCGGTTGTAATTCTGGAGGCAAAAACGTGCCGCCTTTCTTTGAACTCTTTCAAGCAACATCATCAAACAAGAACGTCTATTTACAAATTTTACAGGCACCGACCTTTTGTTGACGTAAAATATTTACAAACCAACTAATAGATGAAATAAGAAGATAATTTAAACTGAAAATCTGTAACTGATGAACTGATGGAGGTTAGGAAGACTCCGATCCAAGCGCATCTGGTATTAACCTGTTGAAAAAAAGGTTGTTAGTGTTGTGGGGATGTTACCCAGACAGAATATAAAAGGACGATGTACTGTTTGCAGGAGGCTAACAAACTATTGTGATGGAGAGGTTTCTTATTACTTCTACAAGTTACTACAGCTTAAAGTGCTACTACGACGAAAATTTTTGTTTTTGTTTTCGAGTTTTTTTAACATAAATCTTTTGTATATGTTCAAAATTATACAAATAGCGAAAAATTGGAACGATACTTGCGTACGGGGGCTGGAAATTTCCCACTGAAAAGTGCGTAAATACCGTCCGCCATTACAAAGTTCGCAAAGCAATAGCCCGCGAGATCTCCGCAAAGCGGTCTTGCGTTTGACCACGTGATTTATGCACTGTGACGTAGAAACATCAACCAAAAGATTCGCATTTGGGAGAAGTTTGTGAGTTTAGAGCCTTTTAACAAGACGTTTAAGATTTCACCTCCGTCGGATTCCTCTTCCTGCACATCTGAAAGTGATCTAGAAAGTTTTACAGTTGACGAAGTGATGGGGGAATTGTCTGAATTTGTGCCGTACGACGACAGTTGCGAACCCCTTGCTACCGAGGAAGAAGCCGCGGACTACAACGAAAGAGTTCATCGCGAAGAAGAACAGGAACAACAGTTTCAACGAAGATATTCGGGAGAGGTGCCAGCGAATGAATGGTATGGTATTATCATGGAATGTAGATTTATATTTTTATTTTCCAATTTCAACATACCCGTCGTTAAATCGTGCGCGTGACGAACGCGACTGTGTGTTTTGTTTAAGTTTACAATTTCGTTGCTATGTGATTAGCTGTAGTCCTGATTTTATGCGATAGTTTTATTGAAGAGGTCAGACAATTAATAATTTTATACAGACGTATTTTTCTTGTGTTGACGAATTTTTCACATTATTTTGCAGGTGTTCGTGCTCGAACTGCTCTGTCAGCCTTGTTACAAAAGCGCAGGAGTGCATTTGCTGCAAAGAGAGCGATCGCTGCGAAGAGGTCATGGAAGAAGCCATTGGAGACCGGACCGTATGCATAACCCTCCATCCAGGGTTTGAAAGCGTCTGCTTAAATCGCCACGTATTAGAAGTGGCTACACTGGGCCTAAAAACGCGAGCTGGAAAGTCGTACACAACTGTTCGTGGGCAAAGCAACAAAAGTGATAATGAGTAAGTTGGGGTATTGTTGACTTTGTATCGGAACGATCGAACCTTACATAGCATTGAATAATTGATACATCTAAGCTTATCGCCGTGGACTGATCTCTTAGAATCACATTTTTTATTTTCTAAATGGCTTTATTGCCCCAACTGCTTATTTTTAAAAGGAGTATTTATTTATCTCCATCCAATCCCTCCTTGAATTAACAGTGATCTCATTTCTCTAACTAGATTCCTGAGGTCTGTGGCCTATCGCCAATTTACAAGACTGCTGTGGAGTTATATTGGTAGTTCCAGGCGATACCCCTTGCCCTGTTGTGCCTACAATAAAATCAGGAAACAATTTCCGAGTCAAAATGGCCATTATCGTGGATTCGAAGATGAAGACAATGAATGATAAATGCACTGTTTGTTCTTGAAGAGTGTCATGTATGCCATTGGGGCCAAGAAGGACCTACAGTAGTTGCTTGAATACTTGTCCGTAAGCACTTAATTTTATGGGCCAAACTTCAGAATTCTCAGCCACTTACTCGCTTTTTGTTGAATGACAAACTTGCCCACTGTGTGAAGCCCTGTTCTTCTAGCGTTCAGTTAAACTCAAGTTTAGTGGCTGGGAATTCTGATGTTGCTCCAATTTTCTTGTACACAAGTAATAAAAATTAAATCGAATTCAGCCTGAATTTAATTACAGTTTTAATGTATCGTTTCTTTCTTTTCACTCGGCTCACAGAGCACTGCAAAACTTAATAGCAGGTTACCTGCTGGAAACTTTCCTAGCAGGTCTGGTTGACTCTTCCAGACTTTTTTCTGGCTACAGTTTCTTCAGAAACTTTCTACGGTTAACAAGGTACCTGTCTGTGATACAGAAAGTTTGGGTTTTGAAAAGAAGCACAAGTGGCAGAACTGAAACAAAAGAAGAAGTTTGGAAAGGAAAACAATTCCCTTCGGTTCCTCTTGTTTTTTCCTTGTAGATCCAACCTGTAAAAAATGATTGAAAGGAAATACTCATTTAATCATAGCATCTGAAATAATAAAATAACAATAAAAAAATGATTATCATTTTTATTGTTTTTCTCAGGGTGTTGCCAGTTTTTCAACTTGTTGTAAACCTGGTTAATTGTGGGTTGGGATTTTATTCTCACATACATCCTGAAAAATGCTTTTTTATAATAATTCTGTTGATTGCACACATGACAACTTTGAGCCCTTAAGCTATCTAGCCCACCCCAACGATGCATAATTTATTACAAGTGGTTGAGTGGACAAACCAAACATTTTAGGCCTGGGACTTCCAGTCTATGGGCTGGCTATGCCTCTTCTTTTTTTTTTTTTTTTTTTTTTGCAATTCTTATCTGAGTAAATTAAAAAACAAATTTCATGTACTCTTGTTTCTAAAGAGATCCTCTCATAATGGAAGTTAGTTTTAGGCCTAAATCACTTCCCAGAGGATACTTACAGCTAAGATGTTAAAATGCAATAAATTTTGCATCTTTGTACCTTGGGTTCTGACGAGTCTTCACCGAGTCATCATCTTCCTTTAGTTTTTTATATGCATCTTCGATTTCTTCAGGACTCCATGTAGGGTCTTCATCACACTCAAACTCCTCATACGTGTCGTCCTGCATTTCCTGCTCATCTTCTGATTCATCCTCTAGCCCTAACTCCGTGTCATATTCTTCTCGCACGTTACACGCGGACCCAAGTGAACTGTCACGTGTTTTTGCGACTCGTTATGTAAGGTTTTGTTTGTACAGTGGACCTTTGATCTTATCGATTGACATTTGAAACTAATTAATGTATATTCACATGATCAGTGCAGTTTTTCGACTCAAGCAACGTTCTACGTTCTTCAACATCGACATCGGGGCGAGGTTATACTGTAAATAGGCACAAAGAAAATTAAAGCAATTTCAATTACAGTATACGATTCGAAGTTATTTTACATGGCGCCCAACGTGGGGCGGTGAAGTCCACTAAACGATTGAAAGCGATCCGAAAGCGACAAAAAGGTAAAGGTTGAATCATGGCAGAGGATTTGGAACGATTAAAAGCGATCAGAGGAGGACATCGAGGAGTAGCAACAAGGCTGATAAGACAAGGCGAGGAAATATTGGAAAGCACATTCCTTTTAACCGAAGATTACGAGCGTCTCTTTGTTATTTATCAACAACTGGACACGAAATTGAAAACACAAAACGATTACGACCAGCAAATCCTAACTGTGTGTAATGTGACAGATATCGAGGCCGAGATCGAGGATTCTCAGCGAGCTATAGAAAAGGTTATGGCATGCAAACGAAAAATCGATTTGAAGTTGAAACAAAAATCAAGTGGTTCAGGAGACAATCACAGCGAAAGTCATTCGAGTACAAGTCAAGTTCCGGCGAGAACAAGTCAAGCGAAAGCTAAGCTACGGAAATTAACTTTGCCCAAATTTCGAGGAGAATTCACAAAATGGAACACTTTCTGGGACAGTTTTCAATCCGCCGTTCATGACAACCCCGAAGTTTCTAAAGTGGATAAATTCAACTATCTCAACTCAGTGTTAGAGGGACCGGCGGCAAGAGCCATTGCTGGATTAACATTGACAGCTTCGAATTACGAGAACGCCGTGGGAATTCTTCAGGATCGCTTTGGCAAAACGCAACAGATTATCACCGCGCATATGGATGAATTGATTAAAATAGCACCATGCCACAACGACCGTCCAACATCGCTAAGATATGTTTTCGACCAGATAAGTGTTCACACACGAGGACTAGCTTCGTTAGGTGTATCTCCTGAGCAATATGGAAGCTTGTTGATCCCGATAATTATGTCTAAACTGCCTAATGAAATTCGACTACAAGTGGCTCGAAACTCAACGGATGAAGTATGGAAAATCGAAGAATTGTTACTAACGATTAAGAAAGAAGTTGAAGCTCGAGAAACCAGCGAACAAGTAAAAACAAGTGAAAACGACCGCAAGCCTTCTACTGTAAAACCGCCAATTCCCACCGCAAGCGCGTTGTTTGCCAAGCAAAACGGCGGGAAAAATATTCCCCGATGTGTTTATTGCAAGGAATTGCATTATTCTGCCTCCTGTGAAAGGGTTCAAAATCTTGTTCAACGCAAGGAAATTTTGATGAAAGAACGAAGATGTTTGAAGTGTTTGGCTCCAGGTCATATTGCTAGTTCGTGCCAAAATGAGAAAGTTTGTCGCCATTGTAAACAACGCGGCCATCATCAGTCAATTTGCCCGACGCTTTCACCTTGTGACAGCAGCGAAAGGAAGAGAAACCAACCTGAAGGGGATATTACCAACATGACTACAACGAACACTGTTAGAAACAAAGGAACAGTTCTTCTCCAGACAGTGAAGGGTATTGCTTTTAATGAGGACAACTCGAAATCGTCGCACGTGCGTATATTTTTTGACAATGGAAGCCAGCAAAGTTACATAACAAGCAATTTGAAGTCAAAGTTGATTTGAAGCCTATGAAAACTGAGACACTACACTTGAGCACCTTTGGAGTGAATTCATTTCAAAGGCAAAGCTGCGAATTCGTTAGACTCAGACTTAAAAATCATGTTGGTGAAGAAACCGAAATTAACGCCTTGAGTTATCCCACTATTTGCTCACCATTGCCTTCCAAGGTTAAAGTAAACTATCCTCATTTGGAGGGTTTGGCTCTAGCGGATAGTTTG